>PVKH010028873.1:0-12758 GCA_004027955.1 Chaetophractus vellerosus | reverse complement strand
TCATCAGTCTTTCATCGGAGCAAACTCATCGAGGACCCTTCATCAGTCTTTCATCGGAGCCCCTGGCTTGCAGCCTGCCAGTGGAACCTGGACTTGTGTATCCCCACGGTCACGTGAGAGACTCTTATAAAATCTTATATTTTTAACAGAGATCTCGTGTTGATTCTGTTTCCCGAGAGAACCCTGACTAGAACAGTGAGTATCCCTGAATATTTAAACAATTATCAGGTGGTGGTGTTTTCTGTCATTTGATATTTTAAAAACAACCTACTAAAATATGCTCTTATCAATGTGGGACTATCATAACAGGTAGTGCATAGGAGTCAATGTCTATCATGGGCCAGTACTCCATGAGAACACATTTTAGAGATTTGGTTGTTCCAGCTCCTGTTCCTTTATTTAAAAAAAATTGGAAGACAGAGAAAAAGAGAGGGAAGGAAAGGGAGAAGAGGAGGAAAAGGGAGGTGTGCTAGATAATATCTATTTTTCTCTGTACAGAAATTATTTTTAATCACATCAACAGGTGAAATGAAAGAGCAAAGGAAGCATAAATTTATATTTTTTGGCAATACTGAAGCAAATAAGTAGATTGATTAATTCATCCAATAAACATTATTGGATATGTATGATTTCTTCCTGTTAATGTAAAATTATAAACAGAGACACATAGAAAGAGGAGAAGAGATAGAGAAATAGGAATAGAAGAGTGTTACTAAAATAGCAGTAAATATTGGTAGCAGTGTGGCAAGTGTTTTTTTTTTTAAGATTTGTTTTTTATTTATTACATATCCCCCCCTTTTTGCTTGTTCTTGCTATGTTCATTTTTGCATTCTTCTGTGTCTGCTTGTCTCCTCCCCACAGCGGAAACTCGCTGAGTCAGCTCACTGCGCAGCGGCCTACCTGTTCGCGGCAGCTTGCCCTGCCCGCGGGGGTTTGCCCTGCCCATGGCAGCTTGCCCTCTCAAGGTAGTCCACTCGCTCAAGGAGGCCCTGGGAACCGAACCCGGGGCCTCCTATGTGGTAAACCAGCGCCCTACCAATTGGGCTACAGCCAGCCCCAGCAGGTGATTTTTAATACACTTCTCTATTGATAGTTTTTTTTCCAAAATAAGTAGGTATAATTTTTACAGGTGGAATACAATTATTTTTAAAAGAAAACAACCTTTCCATATATTATCCATTGTTTAAGATATTTGTAGAAATATAAAATAAAAGAAAAATGTATGAAATGTCTACTCCTTTCCAACAGGATGGGGCATTAAATATTTATTATGGCTGAAGGTGTGAAAGCTACATCGAAATAATTAGAAGTTAAATTGTGTTCAATTGTGTAATTAGTGATTATAAGTTTCATCAGAGTTCAGAGAATAAAAAAAATCAGTGGGGCACAGAATATTGGACATGGGCTCATGCAGGAAGTAGGACTTTATCTGGCAACTCTGGATCTTATGACAATATGTGAAAAAAAACATAAGATAAAATGCCAACTATTAGAGTGACCACAGAGAGATGGTATTAGGGTTTGTAAAAGATATATTTTGGAGGTAAAGCTTAGTAGCAAATGATACATTTTCACTGATATAATGAATGGTAATATTTTTTTTGGGGGGGGGATCAGGGGCCAGAGATTGAACCTGGGACCTCATATATAGGAAGCCGGTGCTTAACCACTCTTCCACATTGGCTTTCCAGAGTTAGTTTTTTCATTTGTTGTTTGTTTTTGTTTTTTTCAGGAGGCAACGGGAACTGAACCCAGTACCTACCATGGGGGAGGCAGGCTCTCAACTGCTTGAGTCACATCTGCTTCCCAAATGGAAAGATTTTTAGTGTATATATATATTATATGAGTAAAAATATATAGAAAAGAAATTGCATAATTATATCTGGAAATATTAACAAAAACGGAAAAGTATCAATCCAATCCCGTGCTTATTTTATGCTGATATTTGGCAAAGATAGATGTTTAATTATTGTCATTGTAAATTAAACAAGGTTTATTTTTCCAGATGTCAGCCCATCAACATGCATATGATCTCAGTATTGGGGTATTAATTTTCCTTGAGTCACCCATCATTTATATTTGCTCTCTAAGCTATCTGTTTTTCTTCTTGCCTTCTCTGTATTGTAAAGGAGGTAAAGTGAAAGAGATTTATGCCTGACTAAATTTTAGCATCTGCTATGTTCTCCCATTACGTTGCAGTTCTATATGTACTGCAGTTGCTGAAAAATTGCCCTTGTCGGCAAGAAAAATTGGTCTCAGTATGATCTAATGCTTTTCTCTTCATCTTGAGGCAGAGATCCTTGTATTAATCATATTACATAGACGTGTTTCTTGTAATCTAATGAACATTTTATGAAATTACCATTAATTAGCAGACTATTTAATGTGGGTACAGATATTAAGAATCTGCTTTTTCTTCCTAAGGTATTAAGGGATATTTTCTCTTAGGTCACATCTAATTGGCAGCAAATCAGTGCTTGGAAAGAAAGTTTGCTTTAAACTCTTTGTGAGGCTATTAGTGTCTAAACTGGTAAAAATCAGTTCATAAGCAAAGGCTTATGCTACTTGCCTCTTACAAATACACTATGTACAAGAAACAAGAGATCCAAACTTTTTTTCTGTTGAGCAGGGACAGTGAGTTTGGTGAGATGAGTGGAAGTTCTTGACTGAGAGTAGGGATACTTTTTCTTTCTTTGGTGGCAAAAGTGACCTTAATAAATAATAAAGATGGGTAGGTCCATGGACCATGGTTGAGGGCTCTTTCTGGCGTTCCTTCAGACACTGAGGTGGCTATGGGACTGAGTACAGCCTGCTCTTTGAGTGTGGAGAGTAGGTGGTGGGTGTAGAGTCTAAGATTCTACCAGGCCCCTTTCCCTGGTTACTGACTCCATCCATAGTTATTGCTTCCACCCACAGCCTGAGCGGAAGAAAGAGAGTACCTGATAACCATCTGTATAATCTCACCTTTGAGGGTGCATTTATCTTTACTTAAACCTACTAGTATACTAGGTACATAAGCAACATTTAAACAGGAAGTATGCAAATATTGAAGAAATGTCAAAGGAATTCAACAAAAGTAACCTGGTTAATAGTACAATTATCAAAATATTCTTTCATGAATTGTAGCAAATGTATCACATTGATGCAAGGTGTTAATAATAAGGTGGAATATGGAAGTCTGCATTTTATGCTTTATTTTTCTGTAAACCTATAACCTTTCTTTAAAAAAAAGATATGTGAAGGCAAATTAGCACATGAAAAAAATATTCAACATCATTGATCATCATGGAAATGCATAGTAAAACTTCAATGAGATGCTAGTATATTCCCACCAGAATGTCTAACATGGAAAAGACTACCAAATGTTGGTGAGGTTGTGGAGCAACTAGATTCCTCATACATTGTTGGTGTGAGTATAAAATGTTACAGCTGCTTTGGAAAAAGTTCTGGCAGTTTCTTTTAAACTAAATGTACACCTACCCTATAACTCAGCAATTCTGGTCCTAGATATTTACCCAAAGGAAATAAAACATGTATTCCCACACTCGCAAAGAAAAAAAAAGTCAAAAAACCAAAAAAGCAAAACTGACAAGAACTACAACAGAACAGAATCTACTGGCAAATGATAAAGCTTCTCTCATTTCAACACATAAAACATTGATTATTAATATTTTCTTTATGAATTTTAAGCCACTTTCAATCGTAACAGTGACCCTGAGGTGAAGCATCTTTTGACAATTAGTAACAAACTAGGTTAGGAGTCCAAACCACATAAAATATTAATAAGATTATCTTATATTTTCATAATTTAGAAAGGTTAAAAAAAAAAACCTGGGTAAAGAATTGGGCAAAAAATTAGATTTTCCCTTTTAGATAAGTGTGGTGTAAGACAGCATAATATAAGGCCAGGACATTGTTTCAAGTACATTGACTATTAAATCAATGAATAAATCAATAGATACATTAAATTTGTGCCTTAGAGCACAAATAGCAAATAATTTTCAATCATTTAAGATTGTCTTAGTTTGCCAAAGGGCTGCCTACGCAAAGTACCAGAAATGGGTTGGCTTTTATAATGGGGATTTTATTTAGGGTAAACGCTTACAGTCCCAAAGCTGTGAAATGACCTAATCAAAGCATCATTAGAAATGTTTTCTCACCAAAGTCAGCTACTGGTAATCCTTGAGACCCACCAGTGGCGGTCAGGTATATAGCAGGCATATGCCAGGGCTCATCTCCTCTTGAGCATGCATCTTAAGCATCTTTGTGCTTAAGATTTCGCTGCGAGCCATCCTCCAGTCCTCTCTCATGTAGCAGGGTCAAAAATGGGGCTTCCTTTCTCTCTGTGTCTCCATTTATATCAGACCCATCAAGACAGTGTAGACTCAACCTGATTTACTCCTCACTGACTTAGTCCAATAAAAGTATCTCACACTCACAGGAACGGATTAGTTAAAAAATATAATCTTTCTCTTTTTGGGATTCACAAAAGAATTTCAAACTGTCACAAGGACTAAGATGTTTTCTTTTATATTTCAAGTATAAGTTAATGGCTCTCAGTTAGGATCCCTACTATGAAAAAATTAGGAAGAATTATGCAAATTTAACATTCTTGGAGTGAACAAGGCTGAAAAGGATTAGACCTCTGTGAAAAGGTCAGTTGTTTGTAGAGTAAAAAGTTTACCAATTATTGTGACACCCACCTTCTGCTCACACAGCCTCTCAGATGGGAACGTTAGTCTAAACTGGCTAGTTTAAACCAAAATTGTATCTCCAGGAATAAAATAACTCATCAACTTTTTAAATCAAACAACTTTTCCGTTGACTGAATTTGATGTGCCTTATTGTATCTCTATAACAGTGGGCTTATTATAGCACAAAACACTGCTTTGATGTTATTTGATTATAAGTCTGTCTCTTAGACTAGATGACAAATTTTTCAAGGGCAAGAACACATATTGTGTCCAGCAGAAAAAAAAGAATCCACCATAAACTAAACAGGCCTGGTAAAACATTTCATGAAATTCTTTGTTTTAAAGCATTTACTTCTGAGGAGTGAAGAGTTGACAAGCATCATTTATAGCCTAGTTTGAGAGTGCTGGCCTCCTATGAGTTAAATGGTGTCATTTATATTTGAGGAGGAAGACAATTCATAAGTGCAGATACCATTCTTAATGTTTTTCAACTACTAAAGTAAATGCTTTACTAAACTTAGTAAAAAAAAAAAGTAGTGTAATTCTTTGTATGTCAATGAAAACATTACACAACATCTTATATGTCACTATTTGGTAATTATTAATTTTATATTCTGTACCCTTTTCTAAAGCCACAAAATATACATATAAAGTTAATTTTGAAAATGTATGTTCATTTCAGGATTTACATCAAGAACTATCTCATAAAGACATAATCTACCACTTTTCCATTCTCACCAGAATTAAACAAGACATGGACTCAGATAAATGACTTTCCCCTAATTACAAAAGAAAAGATGAAATATCTTACACTTAAACTAGATGCTTAATGCTCAGGATGCTGAGGATAAAATTTGTATTTGTAATCCTATCTATTATTACTTTAGGGCTGTTTCAGTTTCCTAGGCTGCTCAAGCAAATATGAAATGGGGTGTTTTAAACAATGGGGATTTATTTGCTCACAGTTTTGAAGACTCAAATAAAGTCCAAATAAGAGCATCACCAAGGTGATGCTTTCTCCCCCAATCCTGTGGCAGTGCTTGTGGCAGCAATCCTTGGCTTCTCTATCACATGGTAGGTGCATAGTGGCATCTCCTGGTCTTTCCCTTCTCTTCTGGGTTCCATTGATGTCCAGCCATTGCTTCCTTTTGACTTTCTCTGTGCTTACAAAGAACCTCAATAATAGGATTGAGACCCAGTCTGGTTAACTGAAGTAACCTCATCAGAAGATCCTACCTATATTGGGTTTACACCCACATAAATGGATTAGATATAGGAATATGTTTTTCTGGGGCCCATACAGCTTCAAACCACTACAGAGGCCATAGTAAGAGTATTTAGGGGAAACAAAGTTAATCATGGATAGAAATAACAGTTTTATTATGTGCAGTTCTTAAGTTTACTGAAGTAAAATTACAATCTACCACATTGTAATCTAGTGACCAGAGTTAATATATAATGCTGCTAATAATATTAGGTCATTTATTTGAGAATAAAAATTGCCTTGATGATAAAATGGCTAAGTTTACTAATCACATGATATTATAGTGTATATGGTCGATAAACTATACATTAAATATTTGCATATATGTGTACGTATGTATATATGACAATCTAATTGCTATCTTCATACACACACAGACTTCTAAGGTTATCATATCAATATTAATTGTTTCTTTTACATTAAAAAATAATCTTTAACCTCAGTACTTTAAAAGCCACAAAATCTTTGAATGAAGGATTAGGAGTTACCAAATGGATTAATTACATGCAACATTTATAGATGTGGAAAATTATATAAAGATGTTAAGTTGGGCAAACAAACAAATAAATTGCAGCTTAATAGCAACTAATCCTATGCATTGGAAATTGAACAACATGTAATATGAGTTGGAACATGAAAAAATCAGGGATGGAATTGCTATGATTATTTAAAAGTATACCTGCTCTTTCCATCAATTTGACATTCTAGTTTATTTGCAGTGGTATAAAGTATTTTACATATTTGGCACAGGCTTTCCCCTTCTCTCATGCTTTCCTAGTTGTGTAATCAATTTTCTTCTTCCCACATATCCTGTCCTTAAATATGCAGTGATTGCCCTTTGGAGGCAGTGGCTGTGACCTTTGATTTGAAGGTCCTCAGGTTGAGGAAAGCATGTTCCAATTCACCCCTCCCAGAGGTTAGTCTTTAGTGTCTCTCCCGGATTTTGTTCCTGACTATGGCAGTTACTGCTCTACACCTTGGTGCCAATAATTCTTCTAACAATTGGCATACTTCATTTATAAGGAGTGTGTTACTATTCGTTTCTGTCTGTTTTGAAACTAAAAGTGAGCAAAGATTTTGGAATCAGTGAAAACTGATTCTGAAATGTAAACACATCTGTTTATATGATGTGCAATATTTGACAAATGCTAATTTTTCTGTTTTTTTTTTTTTCACTTGAAATACATGGCTAAGAGTATGACCAAGACTGTTTTGATTTCTCTTGACCAAGCTGCCAGCGTTACTCCTCGCACACCTCTACAGCTCCCTGCCCTGGCTACCTTGAAACTAATCATGCACTGTGAGGTTGCAGGAAGAGAAAAGGAAAAAAGACACCTTCAGACCTTAACTATTTTAAACATCCATCTCCTCTCCAGCCCTCCTCTCCTCTCCTGCTTTCATCCCAGTCCTTATGCTACCAGTCACCTGAGAGACTCTAACTAAGCAGTTCCTAATCTCCCTTCTCTTCCTTCCAACCCTACAAACTCTATGTGGTCTAGATACCAAAAAGAAAGCATTCGGAAGCAAGTCGTCCTAATAACAACCTCAGTAAATCCCTCACACATCTTGATGGAACCAAATCATACTGAGTGCAACCTCAGTAAATCATGCCCCCATCCCAGGGATCAGTCGCCCTTGCTATGTTCCACTGCTTTTCATCCAACCCACTCCAGCCCTGAAGAACCTTGCTGCCTTGTTTCCACAGAGTTGAGTTATATTGTTTCACCCCTGTTGCAAAAGCCCTTTGAATAAAGTCATCCTTGCCAGTTTATCAATCTCCAGTGTAGTTTTATTTGAAACAAGTATCTACCATGTAGCGTTCTGTGAGGAATAGACAATATTCAGCACTCAGTATATGTTCCAGGAATGGAAATTCTGTATCACTATATCCCCTATATTCCCTGCTTCTCTTCCCTATTGGTCCCTTTTGCCCCCTTCTCCTCCTTTTTAAGCTTTTTTTTTTTTAGAGGTACCAGGGATTGAATCAGGACCTCGTACATGGGAAGGAGGTACTCAACCACTGAGCTACTTCTGCTCCTTCTTCTTATGTTTTCTGAGTGGAGTGACTTGTTTAGTAATTAGCAAAAGAATATCATACAAGAAGAGTATAAAGATTGGATTGATATTAATAGCAAATAGATGTAATAATATTTAGTGATTATGTGACAGATGTGATGCAATAAAGGCCTGACTAAACCAAAGGCAATGGAAATGGAAAGTCAAAAGGTAAACTTAGAGACAGGATGCAGATAAAAAATTAACAAGAAATGAAGTTTTAAAAGAGAGAATTATTGTATAATTTTTCTATTTTGAAAGCAATAACAATTAAGATTTGGGAAATTAGACAGAAAATCATATTTAGAATGTGTTTTTTTTAATTGAACAAATATATTTGAATAGAGACAATTTCCTGTCATATGGAAGCAGAGACACAATGATGACTAAGGTAAATAATTCCCTGCAGTTTTACACCTTATATTCTATATCAGGGACCATGAGATATTTTCTGTAAAGGGACAGACAACATATATTTAAGCTTTGCTAACAATAAGGGCTCTATCTCTGTAACACTAAGTCAAGAGAACACAATATTTTAAAAAATCAACCTGGACATTTTTTAACTGATTTTTATTATCATTCATACATGAACATACATAAACAGTAAGTGTATAGTAAAAGTTTAAACTTGCAAAACAAACATACATATCATCATACATGGCTCCCATACATTACCTTGCCACCAACACCTTGCACTGTTGTGAAATAATTATTACAAACTATGAAAGAGAATCATCAAATTATTATTACTAACTATAACCAGTACTTTATATTTGATGTAACCTATCCAGTTACTAACATGGTGTGTTAGTATTATATACTAGTTATGGTTCATGAGAGAATGTTCTCATATAACCACAGTCCATCTTCCACCACAGGATTCATTGAATTATACAGTCCCATGCTTTCTACAATCCATTAAATGTGTACACTCAGAGCTGTGCTGTCATCATTTCAGTCAATTTTAGAATGTTTTCATTATGCCAAAAGGAAAAATCCCACATCCCTTGATATCCACTATTGTTGTCCCTTAAAGTTGATATAATATCTTTGGCAATACTGCAAAAATATTACAATATTACTGTTAACGATAATCTATGAGTTACATTAGTTGTAACATTTTGTAAAAGAAGATCATTCTTATACTATTAAACACAATCTTCATCCACCACAAAATTACTGTGTTATATTGTTCCTAGATTATTCTCTAGCTTCCTTTCAACTGAAATATTACATCCACAGACTACCCCTTGCTGCCACAATCACATTTATAAACCAGCAGTGCTAGTAATACTCACTATAATGTATTACCATCAACTTTATTCATTTCTGCACATTTACAATAAACTTTATTAAAAATTCTACATACTTTAAGCATCAATTCCCATTCTCCATGCACATTCTATTTCCTGGCAACCTATACCCTAGAGTTTACCTCCATGAGTTTACTCATTGAATTTAATTCATGTTAGTGAGAACATACAATATTTGTCCTTTTGTGTCTGACTTATTTCACTCAACATAATGTCCTCAAGTTTCATCCATGTTGTCATATGCATCCCGATTTCATTTCTTCTTATGGCTGAATAGTATTCCATTGTATGTACACACCACATTTTGTTTATCTACTCAAAAGTTGATGGACACTTGGTTTGTTTCCATGTTTCAGCAATTGTGAATAATGTTGCTGTGAACTTCGGTTTGCAAATGTCTGTTTGCATCTTTGCTTTTATTTCTTCTGAATATATTCCTAGCAATGGTATTGCTGGATCATATGGCAGTTCTAGATTTAGTTTCTTGAGGTACTGTAAAATTGTCTTCCACAAATGCTGCATCATTCCATATTCCCACCAACAGAGAAGGGGTGACCTTATTTCTCCACATCCGTTCCAGCACTTGTAGTTTTCTGTTTTTTAAGTAATGGCCATTCTATAAGGTGTGAAATGATATCTCAATGTAGTTTTGATCTTCATTTCCCTAATAGCTAATAATGTTGAACATTTTTTCATTTGCTTTTTGGGCATTTATATTTCTTCTTTGGAGAAATGTCTATTCAAGTCTTTCGTCTATTTTTAAATTGGGTTACTTATCTGTTTATTGTTGGGTTTTATTATCTCTTTATATAACATGAATATCAAACCATTGTCAAATATGTGGTTTCTAAATATTTCCTCCCATTGAGTAGGCTGTCTTTTCACCTTGACAAAGTCCTTTGTAGCAAAAAAAGTGTTTACGTTTGAGAAGGTCACATTTATCTATTTTTTCTTTTGTTGCTCATGCTTTGTTGTAAGGTTTAAGAAATTACCACCTACCCAAGATCTTGAAGATGTTTCCCTACATTTTCTTCTAGGAGTTTTATGGTTGTAGCTTTTATATTTAGGTCCATGATCCATTTTGAGTTAATTTTTGTATAAGATGTGAGATAGAGGTCCTCTTTTCTTTCTTTTGGATATGGCTATCCAATTCTCCCAGAACCATTTTTTGAACAGAGTGTTCTGTCCCAGCTGGGTGGGCCTGACAGCCTTGACAAAAATAACTTTGCCATAAATTTCATGATCTATTTCTGAACTGTCAACTCTATTCCATTAGTCAACATATCTGTCTTTATGCCAGTACCATGCATATCTACCACTGTAGATAAGTTATATGATTTAATATCAGGAAGTGAGAGTCCTCAAACATTGTTCTTCTTTTTGAAGATATTTTTGGCTACTCTGGACTTCTTACTCTTTCAAATAAATTTGAAATAAATTTCAATTCTGTATAAAAGGCTAGTGGGTGTTTTATTGGGATTGCATTGTATCTGCAGAGAAATTTGGGTAGAATTGACATCATCATTATATTTAGTATTCCTATCCATGAACATGGAATGTTCTTCCATTTACTTAGGTCTTCTTTGGTTTCTTTTAGCAATGTTTTGTAGTTGTCTGTATACAAGTCCTTTTTGTCCTTGGTTAAGTTTATCCCTAAATATTTGATTCTTTTTTTTTTTTTAAAGATTTATTTATTTTATTACATATCTCCCCTTCCCCCCGCTGTGGCGACGCGCCGAGAGTGGTCACTGCGCAGGCGCGGCTTTCCCCACTTGTGGGCGGTCTCTGCGTCCGTTCACGGCCGGCTTTCAGTTCACGGGTGGCTGGCTGTGCTCCATCCGCGGGCGACCTGCCCTGCCCGTGGCGGCTCTTTCCATGTCCGTGGCAGCTTCTTGCCCTGCCCACGGCGGCTCCGGCCCGCCCATGGCAGCTTGCCATTCTCAAGGTGGTCTGCCCGCTAGGAGAGGTCCCCGGGAATTGAACCCGGGGCCTCCCATGTGGTATGCCAGCGCCCTATCCACTGGGCTATCGAGCCGGCCCCAATATTTGATTCTTTTAGTCTCCATTGTAATAGGGATTTTTTTTCTGACTTCCATGTCAGATTACTCATTAGTAGTGTATAGAAACACTACTGATTTTTGCATTTTAATCTTGTATTTTGCCACTTTGCTGAACTCGTGTATTAGTCCAAATAGCTTTTTTGTGGATTTTTCAGAATTTTCTGGATATAGTATCTTGTCATCAGCAAATAGTGAAAGTTTTACTTTTTCCTTTCCTATTTGGATGACTTTTATTTCTCTTTCTTGTCTAATTGCTCTAGCTAGAACTTCTAGCACAATATTGAATAACAGTGGTAATAGTGGGTCTCCTTGTCTTGTTCCCCATCTCAGTGGGAAAGCTTTCAGTCTTTCCCTATTGAGTACAATTTTAGCTCTGGATTTTTGATATATGCACTTTATCATGTTGAGAAAGTTTCCTTCTATTCCTATCTTTCTGAGAGTTTTCATCAAAACAGATGTTGAATTTTGTCAAATGCATTTTTCTGCATCAATTGAAATGATCTTATGATATTTCCCCTTAATTTAGTAAAGTAATGTCAAATATTTATTGATTTTCTTGGTTTGAACTGCCCTTGCATACCTGGGATAAAACCAACTTGATCATAATGTGTAATTCTTTTAAAGTGCTGTTGGATTCGACTAGCAAGTATTTTGTTGAGGATTTTGTATATATTTATTAGAGAAATTGGTCTATAATTTTTTTATGTTATCTTTATCTGGCATCTGGCTTTGGTAATTAAAATGATGTTGACTTCATAGAATAAGTTTGATAACATTCCCTTCGGTTCTATTTTTTGGAAGAGTTTGAGCATGATTGGTATTAATTCTTCTTTGAATGATTGTCAGAATTCATCTGTGAGCCATCTGGTCCTGGGTTTTTCATGTTTGGGAGGTTTTTTATGACTATTTCAATTTCTTTGCTTGTGGCTGGTTTCTTAAAGTTTTCTATTTTTTTCTAGGGTCAGAGTAGATTGTACATATGTTTCTAGAAATTTATCCATTTTGTCTACATTGTCTAGTTTGTTGGCATGCAGTTGTTCATAATATCCTCTTATGATCTCTTTTATTTCTTCGGGGTCAGTAGTAAAGTCCACCCTCTCATTTCTGATTTTATTTGTATCTTCTTTCTTTTTCAGTTTAGCTAAGGTTTGTCGATTTTCTTGATCTTTTCAAAGAACCAACTTTTGGTATTGTTGACTAGCTCTATTGGGTTGTTGTTTGCGGTATAAGCCCCAAAACCTTAAGCCCAAGACGGCCGGAAAAGTGAAAGTGAAAAGTCAAAATGGCCGATCGGGCTAGTTCTTAAATGGCCGACTGGCCTGTTCCTCCTTCTTCTAGGAAGTAGCTCACCCTTTTCCACACCCACGAA
>PVKH010028872.1:0-12757 GCA_004027955.1 Chaetophractus vellerosus | reverse complement strand
CCCCCCAATTTTACAGTTTCTCTCTGCAGATTTTAGCATGTGGTCTTCTCTATTTTCACTCTAAAGCACTGCTGTCATGGAAGGAGAGTTTCCATTGGAAACTAAGAGAAAGTAGGACAGGACAGCTGGCTCACTGGTTTCCCTGCTCACCTGCTTTCTGTGGCTGTTTCTTATCTACCACCTGAAAATTGCAGTGCAGCAAAAACCTCTCCCCTGGGTGGAAGCTGTTCCCTCCAAACAGAGTGCCTGCCCTTGGTGAGGTTCAGCCCAGCCAGGAGTGACTCTTGGGCTGGTGACCACTTGAAGGGGTTGGCATCAATTGTGACATTGTCAGCCATTGTTCACTTAACAGAGGAGATGGCTGCTTCCAAAAACACCAGTCAGTTCATTGTCAGGACAATTTTCACTATCTGCAGACCCACAATGCCCATTGTTTTCTTGTACTTTCTCGCAGGTGACCTTGAGTAACTATTGTTGAGTGTGATAAAGAAACATTTCAGGCGTAGAACTGATCTTATGCTCATAGCATGATTATAATATGTGACTCTTATTTGCGTTCCCTCCAGCTTTGCTACTGTTAGTTTAGGTCTTCATCTTCTCCTCCATACTGGCCTTGCCTTCTTGTGTATGTGTGTGTGAGTGTGTGTGTGTGTGTGCTTCTCCACAGCTTCAGATTATTAGAGATCTCAGCACAGAACCTGGGGCATGGCAGACGCTCTGTAAATGTTTGCTTGTTGGATAAAATGGAAACTGGTAGCAGTTGAACAACTGAAATTAGGATGTTGAGGGAGTAACTGCTAATACTCTGTCCATCCTCCCACCAGTAACTGCTATGACATTTTCCAGCCTCCTCTACAAATGCAAGACCTACAATGGTACAAATGCATAAGCTGCAGTAGCATCTGCTTAGTTATTAGGGTGGGGTCATGTGGACAGCTGCAGGAGATAGGGTTTAGGGGAGACCTATTTCCCCTGTGGAGGGAGCCATCATAAAGCTCAGGGAACAGTAAGGAGAGATTTCTGAATTTCAGGACTCGGTGGGTAGTCAGAAGGTCCTCTAATGGGTCAGCCTCTGCCTTTCATGCTACCTGATACCAGTGTATACAGTAAAGTTCTGGAATCATCAGCTCTCTCCCCCTTTCAGCCACACAGGCTACTTAAGACACATCTATCTTGTCTTTGAAAATATCCATCATAAAGATATGGGCTTCTCTGACCATTTTTATCCGTATGAAGCTGGCAGCATCCTTAGGTCAAAACTTTAAATGAACCATTATTAACTATCAAAAGAGCCAAGAGAACATTTCTGGCATCCCACGGCCATCCTAACGGTCATCACTATAGATTCCGTATGTGTTTTCTCACTGAGTGCTGTCAATACTATGGGTAGTTATTATCATTCATTTCTTATATGCCCAAAAACTGAGGGTCAACTCATCCAGCATCACAGAACTGACAGCCAGTTCTTCTGGTTGCTGATTCCAGGCATTGCCAATGCATGAGCAAATTTGCTTAATGAACACTAAATAAAAACACTGACTATAAGGATAGTTACATCATAACAGGTAACAAGAGCCGCGGAAGTCTAAAAGAGCATGTAAAATAGGGCTGAAAATTAGGGAGAGGCTTATTTTCATGTGGGCTTCCTTGGAATAATCTCCTTATGAAGGGAATTTTATGGTTAAAAAGAACATCAGGTGTCACCTAATCTTCCCTACCAAATAATACTTCTGGTTTATCTTGAACCCCCAACTCCCATAAATGGGAATTAACTACTTTACAAAGCAGCCAAACCCTCTGATGCCAGTTCTAGTCATTGGGAAGTTCTTCCTTCAGACAAGAGCCAGTTAATCTTTTCCATGGGACAGCCTCAGACATTAAAGGCCCCTATATCCCTTTATCCAAGTCCTCTCTTCCTCAGGATGAACGGCTCTTGGCACTTGGACAGTTCCTCAGTCGACACGACTCGGAGCCACATTCCTACTTATCTGTGCGCTTTTTGCAACATGGTTACGAAAGTGAACATGAAGCCAGAGCAGAGAAGTTCGCTCACCTCCTGCCTCAGTCTGCCGGGGCTGCTGTTACAAATACCACAGACTGGGGGGTTTAAACCACAGGAGCTATTGTCTCACAGCTTGGGAGACCAGAGGTCCAACATTATGGGCAGGGTCATGCTTTCTCTAAAGTCTGCAATGTTGGGGCAGGGGAGGATTGCCAGCCACCCATGCCTCAGTCTCTGCCTTCAACACATGGCATCTTCTCCTTCTGGGTCCTACCACTTTATCCAAATCTCTTCTTCTTATAAGTTCTCTCATCATTTTGGATCAAGGCCCACCTGATTCAGTTTGGCCTCCTCTTAACTAATACCATCTTCGAAGATCCAATTTATGATTCACAGGCACAGCACAAAGGGTTAGGACTTGAGCATGTGGAGTTCATGATTCCCTCCCCAACTCCTCCCTTGTTACAAAGATTATATTTCAACCAATGACACGAATGTTGCATTGATTCTCTCATCACACTGTTGACTCATTGAACTCACCTTTCACCAAAACCATTGAACCCTGCCCACCGATGCTCTTACAGGACCCCAACACCCCAATGAAGGAAGGTCTGGAGACCCAACTGTGGAATTTTATATATGTTCCTATTATATTTCTCTTAATTCTTTTGACCATTTATTTCAGCTTATCAAATACTTTTCAAATCCTAGACTGTGGTCCAATGCATTTCCCATTTCTGTCAATTTTGTATCAACCTCACATCAAGGCAGGTAGCCACCCATGGTCTCATCTAAACACCTTTGAAAAATTTCCCTCCCACTCAAGAATGATCCATAAATAAATTCATTTGTCCATCTGCTCACTAGCCTATTGGCTAGTTTATCATTTAACAAGTTGTAACCAGTATAAAATGTGCATTAGGCATTGGTTATCACAAAAGTGGATGAGATAGATAACTGAAGCAGTTAACAAGAATATTAAGGGACCTTGTTGACTTCTTAATCCCTAATATCCAAACAAAACCCAAATCTTCAAGACCAGTGTTTTCTTCAAGTAAAGAATAAATTTGTTTAAAATATTTCAGTCTTATGGTCTTGTGGAATCCACAAAAGCAGTTGGTAATCACTGCTTCATTTTTATCATGGTTTATGAATTATCATTTCTAAAAGCCCATTAAATTATGTTTCCTGAGATCATTGTCACTGTTCTGTTGTTTGAAGAAACCACATCATTCATTTATGTTCTGTCTTAGGTTAGGTTGGGACTGGCTCGTCCATCTCATTGATTCTAACACACATTGCTTCTTCAAGCCTCTGTGCTAAACTCTGTCTGCCATGCAAATGAAAGTACCATATCAGGAAGTTCAAAATTATTTCTTAGGGAAGCAAATGCTGAGCTCAAGAACTAAGGGAGGGGGAGGGGTTGATGGGCTGGTGGGGCAAAGTAGAGGAGAGATTTAGAGACAATGAAAATAGCACGTGCAAAGGCCCTGTAGAAGTAGAGATCATGGTGTAATGCAACAGCAACTCCCCCAAAACCAGAAGTGTTTTTAAGCAAACTATTAGGACCAATAAGAGAGAAAAAAAAGTCATTAGATATAAGACCAATATGCAATATATATATACTTGACATGGAATACTAATTGAAAAATAATTTAAGAAAGAGGATTTCATTTACAGTAAGAAGAGACTATATGGCATCCAGGAAAAAATCCAAGAGAAGTAGCACAAAATCATTGGGGAAAATGCTAAAGCTTTTTTTGAAGTACCAGGGTCCTGGGATTGAACTCAGGACCTCTTACGAAGGAGACCAGGCCAGCTCTCAACCACTGAGCCACATCAGCTCCCCTGAGTTGGTTTTTTTCATTTGTGTTGATTACTCTTTGTTTTTTTTTTAGGAGGCACCAGAAACTGAACCCAGGACATCCTACATGAGAAACAGATACTCAACTGCTTGAGCCACATCCACTCCCCAAGCTTTTTTAAAAGACATATAAGAAGACCTAAAACATTGATTAGACACTGTGTTCATAGTTGTAAAGACTCAATATAGATGTCAATTTCTCCTCAAATAATCCACAAATTCAATGAAATTAACATGAAAATTACAACCAGCATTTTCATGGAACATGTTGAGGTGATCTTGAAGGTCATTTAAAAGAGTAAAGGTACAAAATAGCCAAGACAATTTTGATGTTGAAGAATAAAAAGATGAAAGACTGGCATACCATACCAGATACCAAGACTTACAAAAAGGAGAACTAATTGTTAAGCATTGACCTAGGGACCAAAGGGCCAACTTAACAAAATAGAGAGCCAAGAAATAGACTCACCTGTTTACAGGAATGTGAAATATTACAAATCAATGGGGAAATATTGGGCTATTTTACAAACAGTGCCATGGCAACTAGCTATTCATTCAGAAAGAGACAAAATTATTCCACAATACATCAATTAATGTTAGAGTGATAAAAGGTCTCACTGCTTACTAAAATTGTGATCTTTAGCAAGTTAAGCTCTCTTCTCTTCTGTAAAATAGGAATGATAACAGTACATGAATCACAGAGTTTTCATGAAGATTAAATGAGGTAATTTCTGTAAAGTGTTTAGAACAGTGTCTGGAACAGTTTGTTAAATAAATTAAAGTCAGATGTTCAAAACTGACAAAAAAAAAGAGAGTCAGATAAGAAAACTGAAAACTTCTGGAAGAAAATATATGCAAATATCTTTATGACATCAAGAAAGGTGAGAATTTTTTACAATAGATGCAAAAAACATGAGCTTAATGAAAGAAATAAATGTCGTTGTATTAAAGCTTATAAATCTCTATGATTAAAAATACCATAACTAGCATTTAAAATCAGTCTAGGGAGGTGGATGTGGCTCAAGCGATTGGGCTCCTGTCTACCATATAGGAGGTCCAGGGTTCAATTCCTGGGGCCTCCTGGCGAAAAACGAGCTGACCCGCGCGGCGAGTTGGACCAAGCAGAGAGCTGGCCTGAGCGGAGTGCTGGTGCAGCAAGATGACACAACAAAAAGAGTCACAGAAGAGAGACGATTGGAGACGTGGCAGACCAGGGAGCTGAGGTGGCACAAGAAATTCAGTGCCTCTCTCCACTCCAGAAGGTTCCAGGATCAGTTCCCAGTGCCACCTAAAGAGAAGACAAGCAGACACAAAAGAGCACACAGAGAGCAGACAATGAGCACAAAACAATGGGGGAATAAATAAATAAATAAATCTTAAAAAAAGTAAAACAGATAAAATAAATCCAAAGACTGAGAGAAGATATTTGCAATGTACATTGCAATAACAGACAATATACAGAGTACGTAAAGAACTCCTACAAGGGGCCGGCCGTAGCCCAGTGGGTAGGGCGCCGGTTCACAACATGGGAGACCCCGGGTTCAGTTCCCGGGGACCTCTCCGGGCGGGCAGACCACCTTGAGAACAGCAAACCGCCGTGGGTGGGGCAGAGCCACCGTGGGCAGGGCAAAAAGTCGCCACGGGCAGAGCAAAGCCGCCATGGGTAGGCAAAGCCGCCACGGGCAGGGCAGGCCGCCCGCGAACGGAGCAGAGCCACCTGCGCAGTGAGCTGACTCGGCATGTCACCGCAACACGGGGAGACAGAGCAGACACAGAAGAACACAAAAATGAACACAGCAAGAGCAAGCAGAAAGGGGGGGATATGTAACAAAAAAAAAAAGAACTCCTACAAATAAAAAAGACAAACAAAGACAAACAATCCAATAGAAAATGTGGACAAAAGATATGAATAGGCAGTTCAAAGGAGAGGAAATCTAAAAGGTCAGTAAATGGGGGATTCAACCTCATGGATAACCACGGGAAACACAACTTTAAACAGCTACAAAACATCCCCTTCACCCATTAGTCTAGTAATCCTTGGAGAGAAAGTAGAGAAATAGGAATATTCATATCCTCCTGGAGGAATTGTAATTTGGACAACCATTGTGGAGAGGAAATTGGCAATAACCAGTAAGTATAAGCTTAGCATACCCTGAGATCCAGCATTACCTACCTCTCATCATAACCAGCTTCTCCCACAGGCTTCTTTTTCGAGGGAAAAAATGAGTTAATACCTATGCATATGGATACACAACTTAAAATTATTAAGGCCGTATATAAAGGAAAATTCTGTTCTTTCCATGCCACCAAGTTGTCATTTTTAGTTGTTACATGACATTACCCATGAAAATGTGTCCTTTACCTCGTGAGCATAAATCATTTCTTGATCTTCTCAATTGCTGCACTATAACCATCACCTAGATTTGGGGATGTCAGAAATGTGTTTCTTCCCTTTGTTCTAGTGTAAAGTGGGACCTCATTCATATTTTTCACTGATGACTATAAGTCTTAGTGACAAATTAGACGCCCTCCGCTTTGTGTAGACACCACTCAGCCTTAACACTTGGCTGAAGGTCTTGCATTCACGAGCATACCACATCAGTCCACAGGGTATGGACGTGCCTGTGGAAGAGTGTGGCTTCACACTCCCCTTCTGTCCATGGAATTTTGGGGACTCAAAAAAGGATTTCAGAGGCCTGCCCTGTGATGATGAGATGCAGATGGTTTTAAGAATATGGAGCCCAAATTTGCCAACTTTTCATCATTTCTTACAGCCCAGCCCTAAATCCACACTCAGTTGTATTTAAAAAGTAGGTGAAAGATCTTGGGAAAAAGCCATAAAAAGCCTAAAGATGACACTGGATGAAGTGAATTATCCTTATTAAACCCAGATATAAAGAGAAGCGCTCACTTGCTCAAGAAGAATTCTTTCACACGGCCAGAACGCCTTCTCTCTTGGATGGCACTCTCTGAATTGTGTTGGTTATTATATAACGCCAAGGTTGTGTCTTTTCAACCATTTACTTGGCAGGCGTGGATCTGTTTTTCATTTTCTTTACCACATGCTCTCTTGTTGCTGTATGTTGAGATTGTTGACCTGCAGAACATCAAAAAGAAACAGAGTAAATCTCCAAGAACTGCATCATTTGTCCAGGGCCAAAAGAAACTCAGAGTTTAAGCTGAACTTACTCAAATGCAGGGCAAGAAGACAGAGGCTTACAAAAATGTCTTTTCTTTGAACCAAAGACTGGAACCAAGACATCTGTATCCAAGAGTTCTTGTGCATGGATGAACCTCAGATCCCAACCTTACCTGAACCAGCTGGACTAGGAAAGGTCGTGTTTTGGCAGTTGTGTTTCAGAGAACTGAATCAACAACCTATCTAGACGTAGCATTCAAGTCGCTCTGGCCCCATAAAGTTTGGAGAGTTCTAAGAGATTCCATCATCCATGGCAATAGATCTCTGCTCGGGATTGAAAATTGTGCTCACGTTCCCAGCACATGGAATCCATTAATTCAGTGACACATTCTATAATTCAACTGATTGCATCAGCTATTGTCTTAATTATCAAAAGATGCCATGACTGTCAGTGAGACTTCACATTAAATTATCCAGGCTTCCAAGTCTCAAACTGTGCATCCAGCGCCCAGCGTCCAGCCCACAAAGCAGTACGGCCATGACCTAGTAGCCACTTGACTTCCAACAGCATTAATTTAAGGAGGGGCATTCAAATCATAGTGAATGGATTAATATATGTGCAGTATATAGGAATATATGTGCACTGAATTTATACATTGTATTTCTCCCCCCCTTCATTTATCCATTTATAATGCAGCGGAAAGTGAATCCCACTACCAGAGCATGCTTCTTGGCTTCCTCACAATTCTCCCTTGCTTCCTCTCCTTTTTGTTGTCTTTAGTACTAGAGTTGATAGGTTTATGTCCAAGAGACCTAAAGCTTTAGGCTGTCCATGTATCAGTTGGGCCCTGAATCTCAACAGAGTTGCAACACCTACTCTCCAGTTCATTGGACTCACCCAGGACAACTAACAAGGAGATGATGATGATGGAGAATGACCATCCCAAGGAACGAGACAGTCTGCAACTGCAAGCAAGAGAGTCCCATCCATCTGCCCCTTGGGGTCTAAGCTCCCTCTCAATTAGAGGTGGAGTGGGCATCACCATCCCATAATCCTCAGGATTGGGGAATGAACAATGGACTAGAGTAGACTTACTGTTTTTCTACTATGGACTTATTGTACGTTAGAACTTAAAGTTCTAACAATGGAAGAACTTTTATCATTGATGTGTTGGCAGTGGCCACTGGGGGCTCTGAGGGGAGGGAGAGGGAAAAATAGGTGCAATATGGGGACATTTTCAGGACTTGGGAATTGTCCTGAATGACATTGCAATGACACATACAGGCCATTATATATCTTGTCATAACTTACAAAATTGTGTGGGAGAGACTCTAAACTATAATATTAACTATAATCCACACTTAGTGGCAATGCTCCAAAATGTGTTCAACAGTTGCAGTGAATGTACCTCACTAATGAAGGATGTTGTTAAATATGGGAAAATGTGGGAGGGGTAGGGAGTGGGGCATATGGGAATCCCTTATATTTTTATGTAACATTTATGTAATCTAAGTATCTTTTTAAAAAAAAATTAAGAATACTAAAAAAATAAAATTAAAAATTAAATAAAATAAAAATAAAAATGGGCTATTGTGAGGAGTAAATAAGATAATAGGTATCACAAGGCTAAGACTGTTACTCTGGGGACATAGAAAACAACACACAAATGTTAGCTCCCTCCCTCTCTTTCTTCTTCCCTCCTTCCCCCTACCCCTCATCCTCCCTCCTTCCCTTCCTTCTTCCTTCCTTCTCTCTTTTGCTCATTCATTCATTCTTTGGTTTGTTTTCCTCAGCACTGTCTCCTTCAGGAAGCAGCCTCTGGCAACCCCTCCCACAGCAGCACTGGCACAGGCAGTTCCCAGAAGCAGCCCCTGCCATCCCTGGAGCCTCCTGCTCTGCAGGAACAGCTCCCAGTGGGCAGATCACATCCCTCAGGGTGCACCTCTGCCAGGGCAGGTAGTTTCCCCGGTTTTTGGTCACTCCCCAGCACCGCCTTTCTTGTGCTCACCCCCCTCTCCCCAGCTTCCATTGCTCCTTTCCTGAATTGTTCTAAGGGGCTCGTCCCCGACTCCAGGTCCTTCTGTCCATCCACCCAGCCTCACCCACCCACCAGCAACAGCAGCAGTGTCACCTGCATTTCATGGGCACGTCCTCCCTCAGCTCTTCAGTCAGTTTCCAGATCCTCTCAGATATGTTATCTTAGATTTCTTTTTTGTTGTTGTTGTTACATATCCCTCCCCTTTTCTGCTTGCTCTTGCTGTGTGTTCATTTTCTTTGTGTGTGTTCTTCTATGTCTGCTTTCTCTCCCCATGCTGTGGCGACGCACCAAGTCAGCTCACTGTGCAGGCGGCTTGCCCCGCTTGTGGGAGGGTCTGCTTCCGTTCCCAGGCGGCTTTTTTGCTCCATTCGCAGGCAGTTCGCCCTGCCCGTGGCGGCTTTGCCCTGCCCGTGGCGGCTTTTTGCCCTGTCCATGGCGGCTTTGCCCCGCCCACAGTGGCTTTGCCTTCTCAGGCGGTCTGCCCACTCAGAGAGGTCCCCGGGAACCGAACCCAGGGCCTCCCATGTGGTCTACCGGCGCCCTATCCACTGAGCTATACAGCCGGCCCCTATCTTAGATTTCTTAAGTCCACCTCCTTCTCTTGACCCTGTCTCCACTGCCTTGATTCTGTCCAGTCATTTCCTCTTGGATGATAACAGCTCCTTCCTACTGGATCCTGCGTCCAGACCTCCCCAGTGCAGTCCCAAGTTTCTGAGCAGAAAGCAAGGACTGAGGTCTGCACCGCCCTGCTCCTCCAGCCCCCAGCCCTCTGCCCACCCCCACTCGGCCTCACTGCCCTGCTGGCTCTGGCTGAGCGCACCTGGTTCCCTCCTGCTTTGGGGCCACAGCTCATACCTGAGATGCTTAGCCTAAAGCACTCCCCATCCTCTTCACCACGCCCCATGGCCTGGATAAAGCCCACCCAATCCTGGGCCTCCTCTCAGGCGGTCTGTCCTCCCACCAGGGGGCTGAGTGTTCAACGAGGGGGAGCCCAGGTGGGCACAGGCTGCCTTCCTGCCCTGGAAATGCCCTGTCTGCACATAAGGAAGCAATAGGTTAGGCAGTGCCATCTTCTTGGCCTCTCCCTGACTGTTCTGCATAGATGGAGCTATTGTGGGATGTGCCAGGGGCAGAGGGGTGCATGCCAGGAGCTGTGAAAGTGCATGGAATGGCCCACGGTTGCCGTCTCAAGCTCACCAGCCACAGCTGGAGACATGGGTGATTTGGGGTGGTTCCTGTGGGTGTAGTTGTCTCTTTAGTGGGAAGCACCCCTTGCTTGGGTGGGTCCAGCCCCTGGAGCCTTTGTTAAGACAGTCTCTCATGCTCTGGACATTTCAATGGGGGGATCTGATGGAAATACCTTCACTCCCTGAGCAGACCCTTCAGGCTGTGGCTGGACTGGCTGGAAGTTGGCCAAACGGAGACGCGGCGTGCTCCTGGGTCACGCAGCAGCCCGAAGCCCACCTCCCCCTGCCCAGCCTGTGAGCACAGCCTTCAGAAAGGGCTCTCTGAGCAGGAAGGACCCTGCGGCCCCTCCCCCACACACTCCAGCTCCAAAGAGCATTTCCTTATTGGCCTCAAAGTCATCCCACAGAGAAGTGAAACAAGACTGTGTCTTTCCAAAACCAGGAGAAGAAAGGAAAAGCAAAGAAAGCATAGAGCATTTAGAGAAAAATAAAAATCGAGTACAAATAACCACTGAAGTGAACATAAACTAGGGCATGAGAGAATAGGAGTAAGAGCAAGTATATCTGTTATAACAACATATGGAAATGAGATACACTCCACTGGGGTACAAAGTGCTCTATGTGACATCAGGGAGACCTTCCTAAACAAAGAACCTCAGAAGGGGTGAGAGAGAGAGAGGAAGTGCTGAGGACAGCAGGCCAGGGCAGACACAAATAAACACAAAGCAGGGACTTCCTTAATATCACAAAACTAGTTGGATTCAAAGGTTTTACAAAGGGGCTATTAAAGTTATATAAAAACCACATTATAATAATGAGGTGCATAATACATAATAAGCATTTAACTATTGTAATCCTTTATTGCAAAACCATATACTTTTAAGTATCAGGCAAAACTGCTATAAATAGAAGAAATTGGCAGAAACACAATAGAACAGGACACTGCCTCATAGATGCCTTCACTATGGAAAATGGCTTACCCCCGCCTTCATTCTTGACCCTCTGACCCTGTCCAGATTTCATTATTATCCCTTATCAGTAAATGAAATATTATTTATGTTTACCTGACAATGTTGATCTCCCTCACTAGACAATAAATTCCACAGAATTCCCCAAAACTACAGTAAGACCTATATGCTAAGTGTTTGATATGTATTTATTGAATGCATTATTACTGAATCAATCAATAACAAAAGGAGAGAAAATTGTTCCCAAATTAGAAATGAGAAAGGAAAAGTGATTCCAAGCACAAATGGCCTTTAAGCAATTGCAAGGAAATACTTTTTCAACTTTTTGCTAATAAATTTGAAAACCTGGATAAAATTAATGTTTTCTAGGAAAATATAAATGATCAGTACTGAAATATACAGGTTTAAAAAATTAATTATTAATATTTGACTGGCTAATTATATATATGCACCCAAGGTCCATATGAATAGACATATGTGTGTGTGTGTATATATAAACATAAAGAGAAATCTTTGGATATTTTATATTATTAATTAGAAAAATATGATTGGAAAATTAAAAGAAAGAAATTCTGTGGGGTTCACACCTAGGAGATAAATTGCTGGGTGATTAGGAATTCACATTTTCTGCTTTAATAGATCATGCCATGATATTTTCCAAAATGATTATATTATATTCCCACCAGCAATGCAGAAGAGTTCCTAATACACTACACCCTTACAAACAGCTGGTTTTTAGTCATACTTTCCATTTTTGACAAATTGGGAGATTTAAATTTTATGTCATCGTGGTTTTAATTTGCATTTCCCTGGTAACTAATGAGTATTTTCCATATGTTCAATGACTTTTACTATGTCTTCTCTAAAATATATGTTCAGTTTTCTATTAGGTTCTTTATCATCTCCTTGGTTTATGTGTTTATTTATATGTACTAAATACTAATCCTTAGTGGTTATATCTGTTGGGAATTATCTTTTCTTTGTTTTTGGCTTGTCCATTCACCCTCTGCATGGTATGTTTTGATGAACATAATTTCTCAATTTTAATGTGGTTGAATTTATTAAACTTTCTATTTCTGGTGTGTGCTTTTTTGGGGTCTTATTTAAGAAATCATTCCCAATCCTGGAAGACATGAAGATATTCTCCTATATGTTCATGTAAAAGATTCTAGATCTTACTTTTTATTTTAATGTCCTTAATCCATTTGAAATTGATTTTTGTGTACAGTGTGATTTATGGATCCAATTTCATTGTTTTCCAAGTGAATGACCATTTATTCCTCCTGAACTGAAGGAACCATCCCAGCTCTGTCATATTTCAAGTTCCACAATGAAAGGGTCAGATTCTGGGCTCTTTTTCTGCTTAATTGATGCACTATGTCTATCCCTACACAAACACTACCATGTCCTAATTTTCAAAGCTTTGTAAAAAGCCCGAATTTCTTAGAAATCTAGTCCTTCCACCTAGCACTATCTCTTGAGGAAAATTACAGCTATTTTGTTCATTTGCTCATCCATATAAATTTTATTATCATTCTGTCAATTCTGAGGAAAAATT
>PVKH010028871.1:0-12758 GCA_004027955.1 Chaetophractus vellerosus | reverse complement strand
TCCTAATGTGGAAAATGTGAACTAGATACACTCCAAAGCTCCTTCCAGCTCACGACAAGGATACTGAGCAGGAGATAACGGAGGAAACAGCCCTCAATGCCCTGCGTTACGTGTGTGCACACATTTTGTTTGGCTTACAGTATGATTTCTTTTAGACATGACCTAATCTTATTTAGGCTCGGGATCCTGTCAGTGTGGGTCTTCATAGTTGCTTTATATAATTATAATATGGAATATGAGTCCGGAGCTCTGACTTTATTATTATTAGTCATGCTCAAAAGGAAAACAAGGAACTGATCTAGGGCAATGATGAGTCGACAAGGAAGAACACGATAGAGTACTTAAAAAATGAAGTGCCTCATGTGAATAAATATTAAGAGCACTACAATCTCCGAGATGTAAGAATAGCTGCATATAGATCACTCTTGAAAAGAAAACACTTAAATTGGAACGTTCATTTATGGGAAAAAGAAACAGGCGGTCATCAGGATATTGGCAAAGTCTTACGACGAACATCTGCCATCTAGAATTTAAATTATGAAAATAACCGATAGCAACAAGTGTTGGATACACTTTAGGGCCTGTATTTTTCAAATGTGAGTTTCAGCCAGACAGACTCTAAGGGTAAAAGGCACGGGAGAAGGCTAAGCTAAGACCTCCTGACCTTCGTGTGAAGCCTGCACTTGCCTCCACCAGGTAGAATGAGCTGGATGTGCAGCAGCTGAGAAAGCTGAGCTGAAATGCAGCCAAAAACCTGCTCGTTTGGCTAGACAGGAAGGAACACAGGCAAGGGGGGAACAGACAAGCACAAGGTACGCATCGTTATGTACAACCTTTCAAAAGCAAATCAAAGAGAAGAAGGGTCTGTTTCTTGTTCTCGAAAGTAGCGAGCCCATGCAGCTAAGCTCTAATGTACTTTTAACAAATATGGTGTATTCATAATGGAACAATTCTTTTTTTTTTAAATCCAGGGGAGCATCTCCCCTATTCCATGGGGTTCTTTACTGCATTAAGAGAAAAACTAAGAAAAGTAATATATACATTAAACTGCAGTTTTTCCAAGGAGGAAACGTTTGCCATTCCTTACTTGCAGCACCTTGCACGTTATGATTTTTGAAATACACACCACAGGATAAAAAGCAAGAGTAGGCCCACTCTGTCTTCCACTCCCAGTTCCAGGGCCTACTATGCCATTTTAGGAAGGTGGACTTTTTGAAGTTAAAAATGAATGGCCCACAGAGAAAACAAATTAGGCTACCCTCAGACACATTAGCAAAACAAGAAATTGTTGGCATAATGTAGCTTTTTATCGCTTCTAAGGTTATGTGCACCTGCAAAGAATAACCCTTATCCTGATACCGCCCTTCCTCCTTCCAATCAAGACAGCTATTAGAAAAAAGCCTTTGGTGATTGGGCTCTCTTCCCCAAGGGTCATGAGAATTTGCTTGTATTTTAAAACTATCCCCCCTGACATGTGGTGAGGTCACCTTTCCAGATATCTGCCTGGACTTGGACATGTAGAGGAGAATAACCCTTGCCAGAGTGATTCTGTCCATATCTGGTGATCTTGGAGGATGGGGAGTAGAGAAGGAGCGGTTATCTCACCTCCTGCCCAGGCTTCGGCTCCTTCTCCCATGCATTGGGCAGATTTCCTTAAAGGGAGCCACAGTGAATCTTTAGCACTGGGGTATGACTCAGATTTATTAGCAAATGCTATTCAGGCCCTTCTAGATGTACCCTTTCATTATTTTTCTGCAATTAAAAATAGGAAGAGCAATTGAGTCTAAAGAAATCAAAAGGCAAACGTTGTTCAATGAACTGCAAATATTAATCCAACTTAATACATGGCTATTTTTGACCTATGATCAGCTTTTGAATAGAGGTAAATTTTGGAGTCTCATTTTTTCCAGGAAGAGATCATTAAACCATTTTTCCTCCTTAGAGGAGACTTTGATTCCCCAGGCCAGACTCCTGGGACCAAAGCCCAGCTGGAATCTAGAGAAAGCAGAAACAGTTCGACTGTGCTTGTCATAGCAGTGCCAGGCAAGGACCCTGCATGACAGAAAATCGTGTGCTGCTGGACAAATTGGCTTTGCTAAGAGGCTGAATGAAACTGACTCACTCGTGAGCCATTAGGCAACTGGCTGGAATCCAGCAAGCTAGAAAATAGCTACACAGAATGAATCTTTGCATCTGTTGCCAGTGGTCAACTGTACTAAATTCTCTTACTGTATGTATGGAATCAGTAGTTTTGACCTTGTCCTGAGAACAATTAAAAAAAGGGGGGAAAATCACTTGATTGAATTTGGAACATATAGTTAAAGTCATAATGCACATTAGAATTTGAAGGCTAAATAAGTTATGAAAATAAAGTAGGAGGAGTAGGAACTAGACCTCCAAGGTTTGTTTATTTGTTTGTCTTAGATTAGACCAGCATTATGTATACAGTAGATGTTCAATAAATCATTTCTTATTTAACTTTGGCATAATCTCACTACTTAGAAAACCACCTTTTCCCAAAGTTTAAATCAGCTGAACAAGAGAAAGTACATAAACAACGTTCAAGACTTGCTCAGCATGTCACAGTATCTTTTATTCACTAGTACACCAAAAATTTGGCAGTAGTGATTGGAATTCTTTTTACTTTATTTTCAGATTCTGTGTCTCTAAACATGTGCCTACTGCAATTTGGTGACATGAGGTCCTGGGCAAATGTGTATGTTTTAGGGATATTATAAATGAGGGAGAAAGGAGGTCAAGGCCGAGTCCAGAGCCGTGACGACAATCTGCATCTCACCTTTTAACATGCGTGAGAACAAAGTTTATTGATTGTTTTTTGGGGGGATAGAGGGACCTAGCTAATGCACGTGTGCACACACACACACACACATACACGAAAACAATAAAACTCCTAGATTTCTTTGAGTAACTTTTAGAACGATATCCCTGATGATGGTCAGAAGTTCCTAAATTGTCTGTAAAATAAAACCACCTTCAATTCCTAATTCCTTCCTTTGTGGTCATCACCCCAGCCTAAATTATCAAGAGCTCCTATATGATCTTGTATAGGTATATTGAAACGCAAAAGGAAAAAAAAATCCATTGCATATGCTCTGTCTTCTTTATCTATCCAGGGAATTTACCTTCACCAGGAGGTCCGTAGCTGGCGAGTTTGAGCCTTTGGAGGCTCAGGTGTTTATAAACTACTATTGGCTCAAAGCTCTGAAGCCTGAAACACACTGATCAGGTCAAGCAGTGTTGGGTTAAATGTCCTGCAGTAACGCAGCATATGGCTTAGCAAACAGTGGTCCCTGCTGTCCTCGCGGCACACACGGCACGAGGAGGGGCCGGTCACGTTAAGCTCTTGCAAACATGGTAGGTCCAGCCTGGCCGGAGAGGGGCAGACGCAGTGCTGGGAGAACTGAGACGTCATTAAAGTTGCCTGAGGGGCTGTTGCAGAGGATAAGGGGAACAGGGGGTCAGTGGAATTATGGGTTCCTGAGGTCCCGTAATTGCTTCAACCAGAGGAAGTCTGGCTTTGTTTTAAATATAAAACAATGGGATGTCACTGGAAGGAAAGCTAGAGGATGAAACATGGGACCATATAACATGGGAACACTGCTGTGCAATCAATGTGCTTAATAGTGCAAATATAAGAATGTTCTTTAGAACAAATCTATATCATGTTTACAAGGTATTAATAACAGCGTGGTATATGGGGGAAATACACCTAATGCCAACTATGAACTAAATAGTTAACAGTAATATTTTAACAGTCTTCCATTGATTGTAACAAACCTACCACATCAATGCTAAAAGTCAACAATAAGGGGGTAGAAGGAGTATGGGGTTTTTCTTTTTGGAGCAAGGAAAATGTTCTAAAATTGTGATGAAAGTACAACTCTGTGATTATCCTGCTTTACAAAACAAAAACAAGATCTCATTTAGAGAAAACAGGGACTTAGCTACTTTTAAAATTCTTGAAAACCGCTGGGCTCCAAACCAGCATTGAGTAGCTAGCTCTGCTGGAGCCTGTCTCGTTCAAGGGCATGATCTCTAAATTGAGGGTGTAGCAAAGTTTGACCATGGACATCCCAGACCACTTTTCCTAAGATAGACCTAAAGTCCCAGATAGACCCCAGAACCAAATTAGCTTCCTACTGGTTCCTCTATCCTTGGCCAGACAATGATACACTCAAGCTACTAAGAGTAGAAGAGAAGCCAAAAAGTTTTCAGAGACGAGAGAGAAAACTAAGTCTGACTAGGGTATATATATGCCCATGACATATACATGAAATTCTACACTTCATCACAGCCAGCAGCCATGCATCAGTTATGTTAATAAGTAAGACAAAAAGGGCCCTTGCCACAAAAAGATATAACTTAGCTAATTTGATTCCATTTATTATTATTATTTTAACACAATTGCAGGTACACCCTGCTCACTCCAAAAACAGAAGAGGCAAACACTGACAGGGGAAAAAACAGAAATCACAACAGAAAGAGCAGTTTATTAATAGATGCCTCAGTCTAAGTTTAGTTTTAGAAAGCAACTTCCGTTCAGTCTTTGTGCTAACTGCAAATATTAGGAAAGAAAGATAATTTATTGTATCACATTTTTCAGAAAACAACAAACAGCCTCCTTTTTCATTTGTTTGCTTCTCTTATTGTTGCTGTACTCCTAGGTTTATCCACAAACTGCCGAAAGCCCAGGTCCACAGGAGACAAGCAGATGTTATGTGAATCTGTGAAGCTAAAGAGCTTACAAAATTTTCTCAAATTCTACTATTTGATCACAAAACCCCAACTATATGAATAATAGGCTCATTTTTTCTTGGATGCCTGTATGCTTGGCTGTAGAACTGCTTTTTAGTTATATCAGCCCCTTTGGGTATTCAAGATACTATCTTGCTTTTCTTGGCTACAGTACTCCCTCTTGGAAAACATCTGGGCCACAAGGCACATGTTGTGTTTAAGATTATGGTGTGACGACCCTAGGAGGCCAACTAGCGCCCAGACAATACAAGAACAAATGCAATGCAAAGTAATTCACCCTCTCCAATGCCTAATAGATGAACCAGCAGCAAGCTGTGGTTTCAGGAGTGTGATAAAAACAGAGACAAGAATCACAGAAAAGCCAAACTGATGTAACAGTGAAGGCAAAAGTGTATCTCCATCAATTAAAACCTTAACAGTAATTATTCTAATAACTCAGTATGTTATTTAAATAATTGTAGAAAAGCTGACACCATTATAACAGTGCATAATCTGGCTTATTGGAGTTCAGGAAAAGATTTTCTGAGTTTTAACAGGGAGTGAAACTGCTTGCATAAGTAGATTTGGTATTCATTCATAATCCAACAAATACTTATTGTATACAAACAGCACAAAGAGTTGGGGCTGGGCAGAGGAGAGGCAGACAGGTGGATATTAAAAATAATAAATGATGATAACATGAATTTCGACTTTAAGAGTTTACAGCATAATAAGAAAAATAAGACAAATAAAAAAATGACCTTCCTAAAAGCAGTTCTGACAATTGTGGTGAAATCGGGTACAGAGTTACAGAACTGTACAACAATTAGTACAATTCGTTGGGAAGTCTGGGAATAAAGGTAATATCAGCTCCATATTTTGAAAGCTGGGTATGATGTTGACTAATGGAAACTGGCTGTTCCAGGTGGGGAGAGCAGCACCAGTGGGAAAGGCCACAGGGGATCTGAAAAATTATCATGAGCATTCAAGTACCGTGTATCTGGGGGCTGTGTATTTTCTACGTTTTTGAGTCACTTAATTCTTTACTTTTTTTTCCCCATGGATAACATTGGTTGCTTTATTCCTTGTACTGCCCGTTCAGGATCTTCTTTCTTATATACCTTCAAAGCAAATTCCTATTTTCTTTGAAAAACTAGCCAAGATTGCTCTTCTTGGCCAACTGCAGCCATGTCACCTCGCCTCTATCAGCCTTTGCCCATAGCCGACTTGTATGCTCTGGTGCACGTATCCTCTGAGTGTCACAGAAGGAAGTGATAAAGAGAGGGAAAACAAACGTCTTAGGTGGCGGTGATTGCTACGCGCCTGGCACTGTCAAAGCACTTTATGCAAAATAACTCAATTCAACTTCACAATTCTATGCGATAAGTGTTGTCATTATCCCCATTTTATGGATGAGGAAACTGAGACCCAAAACCATTTAAGTAAGTAGGAAAACAGAGGCAAGTCTCAAATCCAGGCAGTTTACAGTCTGTGCACTTAAAAACGTCACGGCATTGTCTCTGAGCAAGATGATGGGGGATAGTGGTGGTATAAAATGTAAACAGCATTTTTAAAAGCAATCGCACCAGCTCCCTTCTGGAGTGGATTCTTTCTTCATTCCCACATTTTGGTTTCACTCTCCTGATAAGAAAATCCCACTACAATTACCACTGTTGTAAAGAGGGCTTATTTGTAGGCTTAAGGCCCTCTGAGCTGCAGGCTAAGCTGTGATGGTCTTAAATTTAACCATTTCTTCCGCCTTTCACAAGAAAAGCCTGTGATTTGGACCTGGTGATGTTCTCATGGTCACGGTGCAAGAAGCAATAACCCCGCTCCTGGTAGGTTCTGCTGGTCTCTCCGGGCAATCGGGGCCGTGTCCCTGCCTGAGGAAGACGGTCTCGGCTCATGGATTCGAGCTTCTTGGTTTCCACTGTTAATGGATCATCTGTCTACTTTGACAACCTCCGTAATAGCTCTTCCTCCTCGCAATGTGCTCAGCCTCGTGATCAGCTTTGCTCAGCCCATATGTGGTTTCTGGTTTTTCCTTTGTTCTTTTTCCTTCTGGAATAACTTCAAGTGAGTTTAGAGGGCACTGCACCGTTACTCACTCAGTGAATATTCACGTCTTCTCCCCCCACCCACCCACCCATTATCTATCTGTCCACTTTTCTCCTAAGACACCCAGGCTAAACTTCTCACAGAAGAAACGCCATCACTCCTTGGTACCCAAACAACCTGCTCCACCCTTTTTTGAGGTATTAGTAAGAACAATACAGTTCAGATTTTATTTTTCGTGGCTTCTCCTATTCTCCACCAGTGTTCCCTGGGTGTAAAGGGAGTCCTTGTCATTTGCTATCAACACAGGGTGGCAGGCTGAAGGGGATCGGAGGGGGTTTATATACCTTCATATAGATCATGATTTATAAAACAAATGTGAAGAATCCCAAAGCCTCCTGAATCTGGCACTCATTCAGGAACAAGATTATAAAGAATTTAGCAGCTGGCACCACCCAGGCTCCTGCATCCTGATTCAGACGCTGGGTTATTACAGATGAGTTCCTTAGTTCCGCGGTAACTGGCTACACTTCCTGTGCTTTGTGGTATCACTGTGTCATTAATATCAAACGATTTGTCTTCATGCACCGCTATGAACGCGGCCCATAAATTGAGCACATTTTCCTCCGTCTCCTATGAGTCATCCGTGGATGCTCACAAGTGCAGTGCAGATAGCATTCGCGGTCTCTGGGGCTCTCAGACCTTCCTCCACGCACTGCAGTAGAGCTGGTGAGTTATCTCTCGGGACGGCGCTGCCCCTGCCTTAGAGAATCCGAGGGTCTTTTCTGAAGGCAGGTGTCCAGATTTAGATCACCCTCGTTCAGCTCTGGGACTCTTGAATCGGATTCAAGTATACCACAAATAATGCCGCATCTACATAAGGAATTCTTATTATAGCTTCAGAGTTATTTGAAACCTGGAGGCTTGGCATGTCCACCGGTATCTTCCCTTCCCATCACTCGCTTTTTCCCGCCTCCCTGACTTGGCTTCTAGTGTGGATCCAAAAACGTACTTACTTATGCATTTGAAAAGAATAGATTATTATTCCTGGCTTTACACGATCATTTAAAATGTATCAACCCTAATGGGATATAAAAACTGTCATTCCTTTTCCTTTCTTCACCTCCTAAAATCTTTTGTTTTCAGTTCAGACTCATTTATTTCTTTTAATATTCCAATATGAGTTAGGTATACATAGTTTTTTTTTTTTCTTTTTGCTAGATGTTTTGGCTCCTTAAGAAAAGAAACAGAAAGGAGTTATTGGTAACTCGTGGCTGCTAGAAGAAATAATCAGAGAGATAAGCACTACCCAGAAGTAAGAAACCAAGGAGGTTTAATGACATGGATTGGACTCTGGGCGGCAGCCCTGATGATGGAAACACACCATATCTTTATATTATAATTTTACAATAAATTTGTTTTGGACCTAAAACATCAAAGTTATAGAGGAAGCGCCTTATTTCTAAATTTATAATATATAAATATATACATATATAAAATGTCACTGAAAATAGGTATTGGTCAGTGTCAAATTCTCACTTGGGGCAGCTCTCAATTTCTTTAGGTTCTCAGGCTAGGGGATTCAGTATCTGTGGGATCATTGTTTAAGAACTAGATTTGCTCAGATCTGCTTTCTCTCACCTTCCCTCTCGGAGGGAGCCCTTCCTCATGCACCTGCCGGAACTTGGCTCATAATGAGTCATCAGCCAGATGCTATGAAGTGGAAGAGTTTCAATGTACTTTTGTAGATACCTTTTTTCTTATTCTTTCATTATTTTACAGTTGAAAAGAACCTTACAGATGCTTGAGACTAGATGTTGGCACACTCTAATATCTCTATCTTAGTAACGTCTTTACTCACTTTCATAAGCAATCTCGATGGAGGAGGGGGGAGTTGAAATCCTAGAAGTCTAGGGGCAAAACTCAGACTCAGTACGTGGGGGTAGGGTCTGGGGTTTGGGGGTGGAGAGAGAGAGAAAGGTATCTCTGTGTCTGAAAAACCCCCTTCATACCAAGATTCTGTCAAGTCTCAACAAGGGAAAGAAATATCCTTCCCCTTCATTCTAGTTGAGAATCACTGATTTACATCAAGTCCTTACAGAAGAATAAATTAAAGTGCAATGAATCTGTGACTCCCAACATGTGATTAAACCAGTTACAGTGGAGGAACTGAGAACTGACTTCAGGCTTATTGACTCTAGCCAAATTATTTTCCCCTATAAACCCTGTTGTTGTCCAGATGTAGTATTAAAGATTTAGACATCGAACAATCCTCAGAATCGATTGGATTGTCCACCACGCTTCGTGGTGGTGGAAATGTTCTATATCTTGACTGCATCAATGTCAAAATCCTGGTTCTGAATTGCACAATAGTTTTACAAGATACTATCATTGGCAGAAACTGGGCAAAGGGTACATTGGATCATCCTGTATTATTTCTTACACTTACAATTTATGCAAATTTATAATTACCTCAAATTTAAAAGTCCAATTTAATTTTTAAAAATTACTTAGTATATCAGCTGGATTCACCTTGAACTAGGGCATGTACATATTCCTTTCTGAAAAGGTCAGTGGTGTCAAACTGTCCAAAATTTACACCACCTATCTAATCACCCCTCTAGCCTCACAACTAATTTACAAGATTTCTCACAATAATATGTTCTAATTAATATAAGCTGTCAAGAGAAAAATCAATATTAAGCATTGACTAAAGTTGTCAGTTCAAATTTGAGAAGTGGTCAGGAAAGTTCTCCCTTTGAATATTTGAAACAATTGTTATGCATTAGAAAGCGGTGCTTTGAGATTGTTTCCTCAAATGATCCCTCTGAAGGCTTTCTTAATAACAGGAAAATACATGAAGAAAGAAGGTGAAAGAATGTACTGGAAAGATGAGCATGCCTCAGACTCATTCAAATGAAAATCTTTTATCAATAGAGAAATTAATTATCTGTACATCTGCAAAAGTAATCTGTTAAAATCACTTTCATTCCTATTTAAAAGTGGAATACTTCTTAGGAAAGAGAAAAGTGATAGAAAAGCAGTCTATTTTGATGATGGACAGGTCAAAAGCAAAAACTGTAGCAAATAGTCTTCCTATGTATTTACTTCAAATAAAATAATTCTTTAAGTATGGATAATGTTAAAGAAGGTCTGAGCATAGGCAGGTCAAGATAAAAATGGTATGTGCCTTCCAGTCTGGCCATCTTGCCCTTCTGACTTAGCAATGCTAGAATATATTTTTATTTATGAAGCAAGCTAGAAGCGCCCAACGTTTTGTAACGGGAGTTTACACCAGGCTCCGGGTGAGTCTGCAGGAGACACTGGCAATATCCAAACTTAGTAAAAGCTAACAGCGTTTCATCAGCATAAAGGTACAAGAGCAAAAGAAGAGACTGACTCTGGTTTAAGAGGAAGTCTTCCTGCCAATCCTAAACAGGGAGGGCTGGAAGACTTCCCCATGTAAGAAGGAGGGGAAACATTAAGATGGATTAAAACGAGGCAATACTTCTCCTCGGAGAATTGCAGGCTCCAATAAAACACGGATGGCAGAATGTCGCGTCTGAAGATGTATTGTGAATGAATAAATGGGATCCTATTTTTGCGCTCCTGAAAGCGGCTATGCCGAGAAGAGTAATCGGCTTGTTTGGTGTTTCCTCCCTTTCTGTCTCTTTTGTTAGGGAGGCTGCAAAGTTGAAGCCGCTTTGCATTTAGAGTCACTTTTCTAAGACTGACATTGACTCTTTGCACAAATGCTTTTCTTGAATTGTACTGTTCTGCAGTGCTGCGTCTCCCTGACATTCGCGAGCCTGTGCTTCCTTGCTTTATGGCAACTTAGATCAACAAACGCCCTAGGTACTGTCCACTGACATACGCTAAAATACACGAGGAAATGGACTCTCTTGGCTTCTGGTCATAATGCAGAAATGGTGAAGGTCTCAGGTTTGTATTTCTTTACAGACTGATGCAAAAATTTTAGGCTAATTTTTAAAAGTCAGAATTCTTGTCATGCGTAGACAAGAGCTAAAGCCTTTTACCAACAGGTGCAAATTAAAGTTGCCTGCTCTAACTGGCTGTGATAATATTTACTATTATACAGATGAGAGGTTAAGTATAAATTATACTCTAAATATGATTGACATTGCTATTAGGCTTATGTTGTGCCAAACTTGACCTATGAGTTTCATCATATATTTGTCAAAATATTCTTTGTACTATAAATCAGTTTCGATAAGGTGCATATCCTTATTCTAAACTAAGTTATTACAAAGGGTTAAAAGGAGAGCAACAAATCATCCTACATAAAAATTTTATAACTGACTAATTTACAACAGTTTTCATTTCTTCCTCTATAAGCCCTATCATAACTATTAATTATTTCAATATTTTATACATGTAAAAGTAAAAACACTATACACTTGGGAAATACCACCTGCTGCCTTCCCCATGGCACCTGTTAGAGATACTCCAAATGGCAAAACAATCTTTCCTATAGCTCTGCACTATAATGGATTTGACATCTAGAAAGGAGCTAATATATTCAGAAAGAATAAAGGTGGACATAAGAAGCAAATATTATACAACTAATGGAATGTTACAAAATCATTTTACTCATGACTAGTTTTCTTTTTAAATAAACTTTTACTTTGCATGAACCCAAGAAAAAGACCTTAATCTGCAGGCAACTAAGATTTTTTTTTGAAAATATTTCCCAGCTACTATATTTTTTAACACAAAAAAAAGAACAGGTGTTCTTCCTCTCATTTTTAATACTATAAATACAAAAGCAAAAATGACCAGAATCCTATTTTGGGATTTTTATTTCTTAGTTTTTAGTTTAATATTTTCATAGAGCCCTGTCTCCAGAAGCTACTAGATATTTGGGGGAAATGTCTTTGGCCAATCACTTGAGCAATTCTGTACTTAAAAAGAAGTGGATTATTTAATTCAGGACTTCTCACTCTTCTATATGCTAATGTACTTTATCAAAATCCAGGAAGAGAAAATAATTGCCCGATTTGGCCCATGAAATCACCCCCTTCCTTTTTTTTTTTTTAGTATACTTGTTAACATGTGTTCACTGAATTCATTTTGGGAAATCTTCCTTAGATCTCAAAATTGCTACCTATCTACTGAAAAAATTCTGCATTTATTTGTAATTTTTAATTTGATTTTTCAAATTAGTGTTCTGCACGAAATATTTATTATTTGGATAACTTTAGGACTAAAAGCTTGCTAGTCAACTTGAGACGAATTACAGGGGTTCTTAACCTTTTTTGTTCCATGGACCTCTTTGCCAGTTAGATGAAATGAATACTACTGTAATTTATTTATTGCATACATTCATAGGTGAAGGAAATGTTAGATTTCAGCTAGAGGTCAGAGAAAATAAAGAGAATAAGTTGATTTTTTTTTCAATTCAAGTTCACAGACTCCCTGAAATCTTTCTACCGACCCCTAGTTAAGAACCTCTGAATTAGAAGGAAACAATGGACTTGGGAGACAAAACAGCTGAGTCTGATGCTAATTCTACCACTAACAAGCTCTGTGGCTTTGGGGAGGTCATTTAACTCCTGTAGACATCAGTTTTCTCATCTAAAATACAAGGAAGCTTGTCTAGAAATCACTGTGGCTCTTCCCATGTGATTCATGTAATAGCAAAGAGCATGTGGACGTTCCCAAGGAGGTATTTATTTATCCAGTCAATGCCGAGCATTTAATTAATCAGTGGGTACAGACTGACAGCATTTCCATTGTATCCAAAGCTCAAGTCCAGTCAGATTTCTCTGCCACAAGCAGGATATTAACAAGCAATATATGATGATTTGGTTCCAGAGTAAAAAATTCTACAGGTAGAGTTTTTAATAAGAAAACATTCTTGACTGGTACCTGAAGCAAAACTTGTGTTTCTTATCTATTCCTAGACCAAGTTTACAAGTATAATCATA
>PVKH010028870.1:0-12759 GCA_004027955.1 Chaetophractus vellerosus | reverse complement strand
CCCACGGTGGCTCTGGCCCTCCCATGGCAGCTTGCCATTCTCAAGATGGTCTGCCCGCTAGGAGAGGCCCCCGGGAACCGAACCCAGGGCCTCCCATGTGGTATGCCGGCGCCCTATTCACTGGGCTATATGGCCGGGCCCATAAGTTTCCTTCTAAGTACTGTTTTCACTGCCTCACAAAAACTTTGGTAAGTTGTATTTTCATTTAAATTTAGTTCAAAATAATTTTTAAATTCTGTCATGACTTTTTCCTTGACATACTTGTTATTTAGAAGTGTGTTGTTTAATCTCCAAATTTTAGGATTTTCCAATTATCTTTTTGTTATTTCTAGATTAATCTATTGTTTTTAAAAATACTTTGTATGATTTACATTCTTTTAAATTTGTAAAGATGTGTTTTTTGAACCAAAGTTTGGTTTATCTTAGTGAATGTTCCATGTGAACTTGAGAAGAATATGTATTTTGCTACTGTTGGATGAAGTATTCTATAATGTCAATAAGATCTAGATGCTTGATGATGCTTTTCAGTTCAACCTTATCCATGCTTATTTTCTGCCTGCTGAATCTGTCAATTATTGACAAAGATGTATTGATGTCTCCAATTATTATAGTGGGTTTTTCTATTTCTCCTTGCACTTCTTTCAGGTTTTGTCTACCATGTTTTTTCCCTGTTTTCTACTCTCTGCATTTGTTATTTGTTTTTGTTTTTTTTTTATCTTCCCTTCTTATTTTGCCTTCTGATTTTAATTTATTTATTACTTAACTGATCATCTTATATGATTCCATTTTCTATCCTCTCTTAGCAAATCAAATATACTCACTTATAAAATTTTTAGTGGTTACCCTAGAGTTTTAATGTACATTTATATCTAATCTAAATCCACTTTCAAATAACATCACACAACTTCAAAGATAGAGTAAGTACCATAGAAACAAGTAATCCCAATTCCTCCCTTCCATCACTCATGTTACCATCATTCATTTCACTTATTTATATGCTATAATCACATGTAACATTGTTGCTATTATTACTATAAGCCATCATTTATTGAATAATAAAATAAAAGTAAAGAAAGTCAATGATTTTATTTTACTTTCTTTTATTCCTTCTCTGATGCTATCCATTCTTTATGTAGGTCCAATTTTCTAACCTATATCATTTTTCTTCTCACTGTGGGATTTCTTTTAATGTTCCATTCAGGGTAGGTGTTCTGGCTATGAAGTACCTCAGTTTTTGTTTGTCTGAGAAAGCTTTTATTTCACCTTCACTTTTGAAAGATAATGTCATTGCCTACAGAATTCTAGTTTTGTTTGTTTGTTTGTTTTTCCAACATGTTATATATTTCACTCCACTCTTATTTTGCTTGCCTGGTTTCTGACCATAAAAGTATGCTTGAAGTATATTGTTCTTACTCGTTTTACATTATGTGTAAGGTTATTCCCCTTCTCCCCCCTACCCCCCACTGGTTTCTTGTAAGATTTTCTCATTGCTTTATTTTTCTGAAGTTTAAATATGATATGCTATGATGTGCATTTTCTTTTTTTTTATTTTTTATTTTTTATTTATTACATATACCCCCCTTTCTGCTTGTTCTTGCTGTGTTCATTTTTGTTCTGTGTCTGCTTGTCTCCCCCCGCTGTGGCGACCCACCGAGTCAGCTCACCATATGGCGGCCTGCCTGCTCGCGCTGGCTTGGCCTTCCTGCAGTGGCTTGCCTTCTCAAGGCAGTCTGCCAGCTTGAGGAGGCCCTGGGAACTGAACCCAGGGCCTCCTATGTGGTAAACTGGAGCCCTACCAATTGGGCTACAGCTGGCCCCTTCTTTGTTGTTTTTTTTCTCTCTTGTTGCCTGAGCTTCCTGGATCTGTGATTTGGTGTCTGTCATTAGTTTTGGAAAGGTCTCAGCCATTATAAATTCAAAAGTTTTCTCCTTCTGTTATTCCATTTACATCTATGTTAAAGTTTTGAAATTTCCAAATTTCTTGGATATTCTGATCTATTTAAAAATTATTTTTTTCCTTTTATTTCAGTTTGGAAGTTTTACTGATATATCTTCAAACTTATTGATTCTTTCCTGGACATACCCAGTCTATTAGTCTAAGACATTCTTCATTTCTGTTACTGTGTTTTCTATTTGTAGAATTTCCTTTTGATATTTTCCTAGAGTTTCCATCAATCTGCCCACATTACTTACCTGTTCTTACATATTGGCTGCACTTTCTATTAGAGTACTTAACATGTTAATCATAGTTATTTTTAATTCTCTGTCTTATAATTCCAAAATCTGTGTCATATCTGAGTCTGGCTCTATTGTTTGCTTTTCCTTTTCAGAATGTATATTTCCTTGCCTTTTAGCATGCCTTGTAATTTTTTGGTTGAAAACTAGACAAGAGATATCAGGTAATAAGAGCTGAGTGAAATAAGCCTTTATGTTATTCTGAGTAGGAGTTTGACTGTGTTTAATGTTTACTAGAGCTATAGGTGCTAGAGGATTTGAGATTCCCCAGTGCCCTGTTTTGGCCTCCCATTTTGCCTTTGGGCTTCCCTATGAACTCCTAAAACAGAGTATGAGGCTTGCATTTTTTTCAGTTGCAATCCACTGTTATTATAATGGAGACTTGTTACTGTGATGGTAAGAAGTGATGGAGGGGAAGCTTCTTACAATATTATGATTCAATCTCAGACTTTTAGTAGACCTGTAGTCTCTAGGCTGTAACCTTAATAAATATTTATTAGCTTTTATTTTTACCATATGTTGAGATAGGTAGACTAGCCTGAACTGGAGTCGGGTGGTTGCCATTTTCCCTAGTTGTGATAAGGTTCCAACAAATTTTCTTTTAATGGAGAATAGTGGGCCTTTGTTAAAGAGCCTGCAGGGGGGTTATTTCAAAATGGTTACTTTTTCCCTCCTCCTACCAGAGATAGGAGATGATTTTTCTTGGCATTTTTCTATTAGATCTTGATGGGGTTCCTGATAATAAAACCCATGAAAGTGTGGAGGACCCTTAAGACTGCAGCCCATATGAGTTTCTCACATTCAAGCTAGTCCATATTCAGCCTCCCAAAGTTTTTCAAAATTACCATTTTAGTGTTCTTACCAGTTAAGGGCTCCAGCAACTTCTGCTCCAGGTAAGCTGATCTCAGCTGTGATTCTTTGCCTGTCTCTCCTGATTTCGGGATTTTAGTTTGCCCTGCAACCTTAATTCTCTGATTAGAGATAATTCTCTAATTATCTTATTGTAACAATGGGAGCATTGATGTCCAAGCACTTTACCTGTTGAAGATTAAACCAGAAAACTCCCTTTGGGTCCCATGCTAGACATTTCTTCTTATATATTTTAGCTCTTTATCATTCCTCTGTACAAAGTAGACTGAATCTTTTTGAAAGGATTTAGAGAATTTTAAGACTTTAAGAATTTATTGATTTTTAAAACTTCCATGTTTTGGATTTTGAGCCTGGTTATTAATTTGCAATTAAGACTTGAAATATCAAGTAATAATAATAGTTATTAGCATATAAATAAAATAAAATGGAATTTATAGATACCCTTGCCTTAATCCCCTCATTCTTCATTTGTTCATGTCTATTTATTCTCTTTAGTTCATTTTTATGGGATAAAATCACAACACAAAAGGTGTGATGACTGAGATTGACAGCCTCTGTATCTATTATTATATCCTTTCACAATTATGTTTATAAACTTTCTTTCAGGGTAATTCTTTTGAAAAATGTGTGCACTCTCAATCATAATGGTTATATGGATAAATTCTTTTTTGCCTTAGAATTTAATAAAAATATAATTCTCATTTGTTGAAACATTTGGAACTTTGGAAGTGATAAGGAGCTCTCCAAATTATTATGCAGAGGAGATATGGTTCTTCTCCTTAATTCTCATAGTAAGTGAAAATTCAAAAAATCTAATTTTGTAGTATACATGAAAGGAATATTAAAATACTTTTAAATATAATTTTAATATAAGTATTAAATATAATTAGTATTTTTAGGTAAGCATGTTCATTATCAGCATTACTCTTCTGAGTATATATCAAAATATTCATGGCAATCTGTATTTCTCTTTTAAAAGTTTTACCTACCGTGTTCTTGAGTATTTGTTTTACTGTGGTATTTGTCTTTACTGCACTTAGGAACTTCTTAAACATTAAAGTATTAACTCTTTATTTTTCACACAAATCCTAAATTCTATGGGAATTTTATCATGTAATTATATGTAATTCTTCACCTTTGACATTCATAGTAATTAAACATGAAGTCAAATAATATTTTTGTTGATGCTTTCTCTTTGTGATTTCATAACTTGAAAGGCATTCTCACTTTAAGATTATAGAGATCATATGTGTATTTTTCTACTTCTGTAAATTCATTCTATATCACAAAATATGTTATACTTTTGAAATTTATTGTGATATAAAGTAAGAGATAGAGATCTAAGTCTATTTTAAATGGTTAAAGACTTTATACATCACTATTAAACAATATCTGTATTCAAAAAATGGCACTTCTTTCATAACAAACTTCCCATTTAGACCAAAGATTTATAATTGAAAAAAAATTATCCTACTAAAATATACATATCTTCAGACTCTAGCAACAAAATGTCACATTGTAGCTTCATAAGACTTTTTAATGTCTTGTGATAATTCTCATTAACTTTATCAGAATTTTGTTTATGATTGTCTCATATTTACTCTTGTAAATAATGTTTTACAAATATTTTAGTATGGTATAAAAAAATCCCTTTTAGAATTGTTATAAACAATGATGGGGTATTCATCACTATAATATTCCAGATTTTAGTGGAGCTGTTGTTTCCTTTAAGTCTTAACATATAATGTTCAGATATGAAAAATATTACATGTTCTGATTACCAGTTTTGCTTACTGATGTCTCCCTGCGTTATAATGTAAGCTGTATGTGGGTGGGAATTTTCTTGTGCTTCTTCAGAGACTAAAGCAGTACATGACTAAAGTAGATTTTCAGTAAATATTTTTAATGAATAAGTGAATATAGAGCCTTATTGTTTCTCATTTCTAAATTTTTCAAGACTAATAATTCCTCAGTTCATCTATTTTATTAAATCTATGGAAAATGGCATTTCTTTTTTCTCCTCTTTTAGAACGTTAACTGCTTAGTTTCTTCACCTTTTCTATTTAAAAGTATCACATGTCATCTGATCATAGCTTTGTCTTCACAATATAGGGTGTTTGTTTAGGTGATAGTCAATTTTTTTAAAATTCCAAATTCAAAAATCTAATAGTGAAATTACATATCTCATTCTTTCATTGATAATTCTAGAAAAGTCTAGAAAAATGTTGATGCATCTTTTTTTTTAAACACTTATTTTTATTATTTATTTATTTATTTATTTATTTTTTTGGTTACATATCCCTCCCTTTCTGCTTGCTCTTGCTGTGTTCATTTCTCTGCATTCTTCTGTGTCTGCTCTGTCTCTCCCCATTGTGGCAACGTGCCGAGTCAGATCACCACGCAGGCAGCTCTGCTCCGTTTGCGGGTGGGTCTGCTTCTGTTCACAGGCGGCTCCACTTCCATTCACAGGCAGATCTGCTCCATTTGCAGGTGACTTGCCCTGCCCGTGGTGGCTTTGCCCTGCCCATGGAGGTTTTTTTTTTTTTGCCCTGCCCACAGTGGCTCTGCCCTGCCCACAGTGGCTTGCCCTTCTCAAGGCGGTCTGCCCGCCCGGAGAGGTCCCCGGGAACCTAACCCGGGGCCTCCCATGTGGTGAACCAGTGCCCTATCCACTGGACTACAGCTGGCCCCCTGTTGATGCATCTTTTAAGAAGCCTTTCTATTAATCTTCTTTATATCAATCATCCCAGTTATATACACACTAGATATTTACAAATATTTTGAATTGCATTTAATTAATTTAATAAATTCTATTCTTTTATAAAGATTTCAGTTTTCTGAATTAACAAAAAATCTTTGTCTGAATTTAAACAACTCTTTAAAAGTATAATTACAATAATATGGTAAATATTAAGGAAACGCGTTTCAGTACTATAAATTAATTACATATTTTAAATAGAAATCACAATGCTTATTTGTTACATGAATAGGTCAAATTCTCTAAAATTTTACAAATAATATAAATATCAACATGTTAGCATAAAATATGAGTGTTCCCTTTTCCTACTTAATTGTAAATCATCTCAAGTCTAAAATCTGCCTAGTCCTTAAAAAGATTATGTCATTCTTAGCAAATTTGGAAATAACCCTCCCACTGACCAGTGTTGCTTAATAACCAATGAAATCAGCTAGAAAGTTAACTGTGTACTTGTGATCGACACTGGTAGGTCACTCTAATTCTTATTTAGAATATATTCCAGAAAATTTACAACTTAAGCAAGGAATTGGTTCTCTAACCCTCTTGATCCTTGGAATCCATATTCCCATAATGCAAATGAATTGTCTTTTATATATATATATATATTATATTTCTAAGGATATTAAATGATTTAATGACTTTTCCCTTAGTTCTAATAAGTTTTAATTTTGATAAACTCTTGCACTTTTTCATGTTCTTCCTGTTAACAACAAGTAACTTATAGATATTAAAAATATCCTATTGGAGTTGTCATATCTCAAGACTGAGTTTTCAGTTACAGATTATAAAATATTCATACTGACATCTGTCTCCATATTCCTGAGAATCAGACAGTATTTATTCTGCCAAAAGCAAGCCCTGAGAAAAATGAGTGCAGAGTTTATTTGGAAGAAGATCACAGGAAGGAACTTATTGAGGAAAATGAGACAGAGAGGAAGAAAAGCCATAAAGTGTGTGTTATTTCTATGGACAACCATGGATCTGTACTGCTGGGGGCTTCTGAGGAGTCCTGTAACTGTACCTCAGAATTGTCCCAAGGGGACGCTGGACTGGTCTAGTCAGTGATGCCGCTCTGCATTGGTTAAGGGTTACTCCCAGGGACATTGAATCTTGGGCACTTTTAGGGTGCCCAGGAGTACAGTCTGAGTAAACTTCCATGCCCCTGGGGAAAAATTCCTCAGATAGATGAGAACAGATACAGTGTTTGACATGGTTCTGGTAGCTTCAATCCCAGGTGAAATAAATAGATATTGAGCAGAGCATAACCAGACTCTTCTCATCCTTTCAAGTAAAACTACTAGGACACCAAAAATCATTGAATAGTTCATATCAAAAAAAAAAAAAAAGGATGAATGGTTGGATATTTTAAAAGATGGGATTTATTAAATATACAAAATAGTTTTTTTCTTTCCCTTTCAAAGCAATAAAAATTTTTAGCTCTTCCTGTGTGGAAAATTCTTATCAACAAGAAAATTACATTCATTTATGAGTTTAATAAACTCATTTAAAAAGAAATAGATATTTAAGGTCACAGTTAAGCTATATGACATTTATTCATGCAGAAATGCATTTGGTTATTTTGAATGTCTGAGTAGAAACATTCATTCATGTAAAAGACAAAAAGTCATCTACATTTTAATTATTTGAATCTTTATGCTTTCAATTAAGCAATTAAAGTGACTTAATGACTTTTCACTTAGCTCTAATAACTTTTTATTTTGAAATCTTGCAATTTTTTCACATTCTTTCTGTTAGCAACACATAACTCTAGATATCAAACATGATCTCTTATTGGAATAGTCACATCTCAAGACTGAGCTTGTAGTTACAGACTCTAAAATATTCATACTTACATCTGTCTCCATGTTACTAAGAACCAGACACTGTTCCCCCAAAAGCAATCCCTGGGACAAATATTTGCTTTGAAATTGTTGATGCGGATGGTGCTTCAAAATCTTTAATAGTATTTTAAAATGGAATAAACTTGTAATTCATTTGTATTATTCTCAGCCATTCATGCTTTTTTTAATTTTTTTAATTTTTTTTAAGATTTATTTTTTATTTATTACATATCCCCTCCCCCTTTCTGCTTGCTCTTGCTGTGTGTCCTTTCTTCTGTCTTTCTATGTCTGCTTCTTGTCTCCCCCCGTCTTTGCGGGGATGCACCGAGTCGGCCCTCCGCGGTGGCGGCTCGCTCCATTCGAGGGTGGCTCCATTCCATTTTCATGGGAGGCTCTGCTCCATGTTTTGCGGGCAGCAGTCCTCCATGTTTTTTGTGGACTGCCCGGCTTCCGCGGCGGTTCGCAGGCGGCAGCTCCGCTTTTTCACAGGTGACTTTGCCATGCCCGTGGGGGCTCCGCCCTGCCCGTGGCGGCTGTTTTTGCCTTGCCCATGGCGGCTTTGCCCCACCCATGGCAGCTTGCCTTTCTCAAGGCCGTCTGCCTGCTCAGAGAGGTTCCCGGGAACTGAACCCGGGGCCTCCCATGTGGTACCCCAACGCACTCTTTATCCACCGAGCTATCTAGCCGGGCCTGCCATTCATGCTTTTTAAGTAGGAAAAGAATGATTTTTCAATTAAGCAAATGATTATGTCACTCTGAGCACTTTTGGAGGACAACTTCACAGTAATTTCAAGTAGCATAATGACAAAAAGGTGACAGTATTGTTACCGGATTTTGTCTAGGTTCTTGACTATGCTGCAGAAATGAATTTCAAGAGCACATCATGTTGATTAGGCCAGTAATTTATTAAGGTAGGGAGAGAAGAGAAATGGGAAGAAATAACAGATCATGGGTCTCAGGTAGAGAGGAAGGGGCTTAAGAGTAGTAAAGTAGGCTGATTTATAGACTACAATTTCCCATTTTAGATTATAAATGCCCAGGTTTTACTTGTATGTTGATTCATGTGCGGGCAGGGGGGTGGGGGGTGGAAACGACACAGTGAGAGCAGGGCACAGAAGGCAAGAGCGAGAGCGAGATCGAGAGTGAGAGCAAGAAAGAGAGGTTCAGACTTTGCGCTTGCTTTTTAAACCGTTAATTATTTTGCCCCTTTGCTAATGGCATGGGAGGAGTTCCAGCTGTTTGCTGTTTTGATTGATTAACCCTCTCATCATGTCCGGGGCTTCTCCTGGCTTCCAGAGGAAATCTTGTTCTCGATGGGATTCTGGCGAGGGTCTTCCAGCAGCCATCTTGGGGTTATTGATATCCACGTGGACTTCTTGCCAGGTTCCAGATCCACTTATTGATTCCCAGTTTTACTAGCTTGCTTCAGTATTTCTTCCAAAACATTCTTTAAGTTTTAATATCTATTGTATTGTTATACATTACTAAATAAGGAATAATTTTGGCTTTTATTTGTTTTGTGACCTAGTAGTTGTTTAGGCTATTTCCCTTTAGTTTATAAGTGGTATGATATTTTATTTATCCTTTTGTTATTTATTTTTTTTTAAAGATTTATTTTATTTTATTACATATCTCTCCTTCCTCCCGCCCCGCTGCGGTGACGTGCCGAGACTGGTCACTGCGCAGGCACGGCTTTCCCCACTTGTGGGCGGCTTATGCTTCTATTCAAGGCCGGCTTTCAGTTCGTGGGTGTCTGGCTGCACTCCATTCGCGGGCGACCTGCCCTGCCCGTGGTGGCTTTTGCCTGTCCGTGGCAGCTTTTTGCCCTGCCCATGGTGGTTCTGGCCCGCCCATGGCGGTTTGCCATTCTCAAGGCGGTCTGCCCGCTAGGAGAGGTCCCCGGGAACCGAACCTGGGGCCTCCCATGTGGTATGCCGGTGCCCTATTCACTGGGCTATCGAGCCGGTCCCTATCCTTTTGTTATTAATTTTTACTTTTATTAGATGCTGGCAAAGAATTGTGTTTGATACTGGCACATCTTTTTGACTTTTAAGAAGTTCATTCTAAATGAATATTACATCAATATTTGAGAAGGTATATTGAGTTTTTGTAATGTGCATATTTCTTAAAACAATAATTAAAGCATGCTTATTTCTTAATTTTATATATTTGATAAATTATAGTTTACATAGCTATTATTATGATTTTTGTCATTTATTCTGGAATTCTTATTTAGTTCTGTCTCTCTCTAAATTCACATGCAGAAAATGTTAAATGGCATGATTTTGGATATATTCAAGTTTATAACTGTCATAACTTAATTGAAAACCCCACTCTTTGACAGTAAAAACAAACTTTCTTTTTTCAATTTAAAATGTTTGCTTTGGAGCATAATCTTTCTTGTTTTAGTGACTCCCTAAATTTTTCTTTGTTTACTACTTTTCCCCTCAACACGAACCCTCTGCCTCAAGGTGTGATTAGGGTCCTCCAGAACTCTATTTGCTCTGAAAAGACTCCCAGCTCTCCTTTTCCCTCAAAACTCACTGCCTCTATACTTGGTAAATATATGTCCTAGAGACTTAAATCTTTGATCTGTCCCTGTGCCAGTTGAGCCCTGAATTTCAGAAGAGTTGCAACACCCACTCTCAAGTTCATTGGACTCACCCAGGAAGACTCACAAGGAGATGATGATGGACAACACCCGTTCCAAGGAACCACGATTGTCTGTAACTTCAGGCAAGATATTTACTCCATCTCCCCCATGGGATCTAAGCTCCCTCTCAATTAGAAGCAAAGTGGACATCACTATCCCCAAATCCCTAAGATTGGGGAATGCACAATGGACTAAAGTAGACTTATTTTTATTTTACTATAATTATTATTCTAGCAATGGAAGAACTCATATCATTGATATACAGGCAGCAGCCACAAGTGGTTCTGAGGGATTAGAGAGGGAAGAAGAGGTGTAATATGGTATTTTGGGGATATTAGAATTGTACTGCATGACATTGCAGGGATGGATACAGGCCATTGTATATTTTGCCATAACCTACAAAATTGCACAGGACAAAGTGGAAACTATGATGTGAACTGTAATCCATGGTTAGTAGCAATGCTTCAATATATGTTCATCAATTGTAACAAATATACCACACTAATAAGGAATGTTGTTGATGTAAGAAAGTGTAGTAGGGGGAGGGACTGGGGCATATAGGAATCCCTTATATTTTTTTTATGTAATATTTATGTAATCTAAAGCGTCTTTAAAAATAAAAACTAATTTAAAAAAAATCTCAATGCTTTTCCATCAGTGCCTGCTTTGAAATCTTCAAGACTTTACTTTCATGCCCTTTGTCTGTTTCTTTTGGTCACCACAATCATCCAGTGACTCCTTCCTGATTGAACTCTTTCCATCTTCTCTTACCCTCTCACCCCTTTCCAGCTCATGAAATCCTTTGTTCTTGAAACTCGGTGTCATTCCTCATCCTCTTCTCTGAAAGTTTCTTCCTGTTTTTGCTGTGAAAGAAACTATCTCTCCTCTGGTGAATTGACTCCTTCCAGTGAAACTTTCCCAATTAGTTGCTGCTTTCTTTCCCACAATTCATTTACTGTGAGGGCTGGGTGGGTGTGTTTTTTGTTTTTGTTTTTTCTCTTCATCATCACCTCCAGATCATTCTTTCTCTGTATTTCCTAAGTTGTAAAGCTTTGAATATCATGTTAGTCTATGCCTGCCAAATGTTTTTCTGAATTCTTAAGTCAGAAATGTCTTTTTCTTGCCCTTTACATGAATGACTATACAAATATTGAATCATATTTTTACATTCAGAAACCTGTTTGTAAATGGTACTCTGGAATTTAGAATTTCTAGTTCTAAATTATTGAAAGAACTGTATTCCAGTTTTACCAGGTCCTCATATTTACTTGAGTCTTACCTTTACCTTGATGCTTTTTGTGTGATTTACTCTATGTATTTTGGAGCTATGTGATTTTGAGTATACTTTTTGCAGTTGTTATATTCTCTTGATAACTGTAATTTCTATCATTGTATAGATACTCTCTATATCAAAATGCTTTTTGCTGTGTAAGTTTGTTTTGCTTACTGTAAATACAGCTACTATTTTGCATAATATTTGCTTGTTATATTTATTTATTCTTTAACTTTAAAGAGTTTTGGTTGAAGAAATGAATGCTTGCTTTTATATTTTATTTTAAATAATTTATTTAATAAACTTTTCATTTTAGAATGGCTTCAGATTTACAGAAAAACATGTGAAGATAGTACTGAGTGTCCCAATATGCCTCTTACTCATTTTCCCTATTATTTAATTTTTATAGCAGTATAGTAAATTTGTCACATTTAATGAACCAATGATACATTTTTAAAAAGAGAAGTCCATTTGTCATTCAGAATTCCTTAGTTTTTACCTAATGCCCTTTTTCCTGTTCCAGCAACTCACCAGAATATTACATTTCATGTTGTTATCATGTTACCTATAAACGTCTTTATATATTGCCTTCTTTGGAGTGTTATATTAATGGAATCATACACTATATAGCATTTTCAGACTGGCTTTTTTAACTTATCAAAATGTATTTATGATTTATCCATGCCCTTACATGATCTGATAGTTTTTTCCTTTATGTTGCTGAAAGATATTCCACCGTATGGATGTATCACAGTTGATTATCCATTCAATGACTGAATTTTGAGGCACTAAAGCCAAAAGGTTGAGGTAATTGGCTAAGCTTGAGTCATATGCACTTCTCGATTAAGTGGAACCTATCACCAGAAAAAGGAAACAAGGATAGGGCAATGTTGGTCAGCAAAACAAGCACCCCAATTGTGTGTATTTGACCATTACTTTAATACCCTATCTTTTATTATTGCAGCCCTACTTCCTGACATAGTTATGCTTGAAATATGTAGCCATCCTTGTATCCCTGCATGTTCTCTCCATCCTCCTTCCAATCACTCACAAAGCTCTGTCAATTTTTCCCTGTAGCACCTGCTTTTAGCACTTTATCTCTATCTTCACTCCCAATATATCTTCTCTG
>PVKH010028869.1:0-12763 GCA_004027955.1 Chaetophractus vellerosus | reverse complement strand
TTTTTTTATGTGACAGGACACTACATGCAGAAAATCTTGAAAAATTCAAAACAGATCTCCTCAAGCTAATAAATGTATTCAACAAACAAGTGGGTTATAAGATTCAGAACCCAAAATCAGTATTGTTTTAATACACAATCAAAGAACAATCAGAACAGAATCAAATATCTAGAAATAAATCTAACCAAGAATGTAAAAGACTTGTACATAAGAATTACAAAAGACATAAAAGAAGACCTAATTGGCTGGAAGGATATTCGTTTTCCATGGATTGGATGACTAAATATCATTAGGATGTCAATATTCCCCAAACTAATTTATAATTTCATTGTAATTGCAATAAAATTCCAACAAGTTTATTCACAGAAATGGAAAAGGTAAACAACAAACTTATTGGAAGGGTAAGGACCCCCTAATAGCTAACACCATCATTAAAAGAAGAATCAAGTTGAAGGACTAACACTTCCTGATCTTAAATCTTATTACATAAAACAGAGTAACTAAAACACCCTGTTGTTGGCACAAGGACAGAAATATAGACCAATGGAATAGAATTCAGAGCTCAGAAATTAACACTTACAGTTATGGCCAACTGATTTTGACAAGGGGGCAAAGATCATACAATTAGAAAATAATGATGTTTTCAACACAAATAATGCTGGGAAATCTGATCTCCATTAGCCTAAAACAATCTATTCCACATCATATATAAAAATCAACTCAAGCTGGATCCAGGACCACCTTAATATATGAGCTATAACTATCAAACTCCTAGAAAAAAATCATAAGGAAGTATCTTCAGGATCTTGTCTTATGTGATCTTTTCTTAAATTTTACACCCAAAGGGTGTAAACAGAAATAGATAAATGTAACAACAACAACAGAAATAGATAAATGGAACCTCACCAAAATTAAAAAAAAAAAAGTTTCCTTAAATGACTTCAACATGAAAGTAAAAGAACCACTCACACAATGGAGGAACATTTATAGAAATTTCATATCCTATAAAACATTTCTATGAAGAACATATAAGGAAATACTTCAACTTAACAAAAAAAAAATACAATTTTAAAAATGAGCAAAATTATTGAACAACATCCCTTCAAGGAAGATTTATAAATGAACATAAAGCACATGAATAAATACTCAGCATCTTTAGCCATCAGGGAAATGCAATTGTAAACCAGAACGAGATACCATTTCACATCTATTAGAATTGCTGCTATTAAAAATGAAAAATAATAATTGTTAATTATTGCTGGAGAAGATCTGGAGAAACAACTACACTCCTTCATTGTGGGTGCCAATGTAAAATCATTTAGCTCCTGTGGAAGATAGTTCTGGAAGTTCTTCAGAAAGATAAATATTTAACTATTACATGACCCAGAAGCTCCGTTACTAGCTATGTACACAAGGAATTGAAAGCAGGGACTCAGGGATAAAAAATATATAAAAATAGAAAAAAAGAAATGAAAACAACATAAAACATACACCAAACTAAAGAAAATGTGGCTGATGTAAGTAATGCCTTGGCAGTAATAACATTGAATGTTGATGGATTAAACTCTCCAATCATGAGACACAGATTTGCAGAGTGGACATGGAAATATGACCCATTTATATGCTGTTTACAAGAAACTCACCATAGACTCAGGGGTGCAAGGAGGTTGAAAGTGAATGGTTGGAAAACAATTTTACACGTAAACAATAACCAAAAAAAAAAAGTGCCCCAGTAGCTGGATTAATATCAGAGAAAATAGACTTCAAATGTAAAACTATTGTAAAAGAAAAAGAAGGACACTATATATTCATGAAAGGGGTAATCTATCAAGAAAATGAACAATCATAAACATTTATGGAAATAACCATTTATGCAACTAAATACATTTATGCAACTAACATTTATGCAACTAAATACATGAGGGAAACATTAGAAATTCTAAGTGGAGAAACAGGTACCTCTAAATTAGGGTAGGGGATTTTAATACACAATTACTATCATTAGACAGAACATCTCAGCAGAAGATCAATAAAGAAAGAGACTTTGAATAACATGTTAGGTAGTATAGGCCTAATAGACATATACAGAACATTACACCCAAATTCAACAGGATAACATTCTTCTTGAGCACACATGGATCATTCTCCAGGATAGATCTCATGCTAGGCCATAGAATAACACACAGTGAATTCAGAAAGACTAAACTTATACAAAGTAATTTCTCTCAAAACAGCGGAATGAAGCTGGAAATCACTAAGGGGCAGAGAAGCATATTAGGTACCAAGATATGGAAGTTAAACAACACACTCTTAGACAATCAGTGGGTCTGGAATGAAATTGGAAATGAAACCAGTAACTACCTTGGAATGAATGAAAATGACAACACAGCATATCAGAAATTATGGATGAAGTAAAAGTAGTGGTTAGGGGAAATTTATAGCCATAAATTCCTATATTAAAGAATAAGAAAGGGCTAAAATCAAAGACCTACCTGCACACATGGAGGAATTAGAAAAAGAAAGAACTAGAAAAAATTAACAAATCCAAAAGTTGATTACTTGAGAAGATTAATAATATTGACAAACCCTTACCTAGAAAAATAAAGAAAGAGAGAGAATATAAAAATACATAAAATAAGAAATGAGGAAAGGAATAACACCACTGATCCCACGGAAATAAAGAGTATCATAAGAGGATACTTTGGAAAGTTGTATACCAACAAGATGGACAACTTAAATGAAATGGAGAAATTCCTAGATACACACAACCATCCTACATTGATGAAGGATTAAATTGATGAACTCAATAGACAAATCACAGGTAACAAGATCGAATTAGTAATCAAAAGCCTCCAACTCAGAAGAGCCAAGGACCAAATGGCTTCACAGGTGAATTCTACCAAATATTCTGGAAAGAAGTAACACCAATCCTGTTTAAATTATTCAAAAAAAATAGAAGTGGAGAGAACTTCACCTAACTCATTCTATGATGCCAATATCACCCTAATACCAAAGCCAAATAAAGACACCACAAGAAAGGAAAACTACAGACCAATCTCTCAGATGAAACTGGGTGTTGAAATCCTCAACAAAATATTTGTTAAACATAATCAACAACACATCTCACAAATTATACAGTATGACCAAATGGGTTTCATTCCTGGTATGCAAGCATGGTTCAACATAAGAAAATCAATGTAATACACCACTTTAACAGATCAAAAGAAAAAAAATCACATCATCTACTCTATTGATTTAGAAAAAACATTTGACAAAACACAGCACCCTTTCTTTATAAAAAATACTTCAAATTAGGGATGCAAGGAAAATTCCTCAATGTGATAAATGTTATATATGAAACCCAACAGCTAACATCATATTCTATGGTGAAATGCTAAAAGTTTCCATCTAAGATCTGGAACAAGACAAGGATGCCCACTGTCACCACATTTATTTAATATTTTGTTAAAAGTACTTGCTCGAGCACTTTGGCAAGAAAAAGATATAAAAGGCATCCAAATTGGAAAAAAAGAATTAAAAATTTCACTATTTGCAGATGACATAATCATACACATATAAAGCCCTGAGAAATCTACAACAAAGTATCTACAGCAGATAAATGAGTTCAGTAAAGTGGCAGGATATAATATCAATTTGCAAAAATCGGTAGCATTTCTGTATACCAATAGTGAGGAATCGGGAGAAAAATCAAGAAAAATTTCCATTTATAATAGCAACCAAAAAAATCAAATACCAAGGAATAAAATTAACTAAAGATGTAAAGGACTTCTATGAGGAAACTGAACAATATTGTTAAAAGAAAACCATGGTAGAACTCGATAAATGGAAGAATTTCCCCTGTTCATGGCTTGGAAGAGTAAACATCATTGAGAGGACTTTCTTAACTAAATTGATTTAATGATTTTATGTAACCTCAATAAAAATTTCCCCAGCATTTTTTACTTCATTGGAAAAGCTAACTGAAATTTATTTGTAAGGGCAAGTTGCCCCAAATAGCCAAAGACATACTGAAAATTAAAAATGAAATCAGAGGAATCATACCACCTGACTTTAAAATGTAGCACAAAGCTACAGTGGTCAAAACTGAATGGTATTGGCACAAGGATAGAAATAATGACCAATGCAACCGAATTGAGAGTTCTGATATAGGTCCTCACATATCCAGTCAACTGATATTTGACAAGACCACCAAGCCCATTCAACTGGGAGAGAATGGCCTCTTCAACAAATAGTGCTTGGAAAACTGTATATCCATATCCAAAAGAGTGAGAGAGGTCCACCATATCACAGCCAATTCAAAAATTAATTCAAAATTGATCAAAGATCTAAATATAACAGCCAAGATCATAAAGCTTCTAGAAGATAATGTAGGGAAGAATCTATGGCATCATGTAATAAGAAATGGTTTCATAGACTTTATACCCAAAGCACAAGTAATGAAAGAAAAAATACATAAATGGGACCTCTTCAAACCTGAAAACTTTTGTGCTTCAAAAAAGTTTGTCAGGAAAGTAAAAAAGCAGCCTACTCAATGGGAGAAAATATTTGGTAACAAACTATCTGATAGGGGCCTAATATTCTGCATATATAAAGAAATTCTACATCTCAAAAATAAAAAGACAAATAACTAATTTTAAAATTGGGCAAAAGATTTGAATAAACTTTTCTCCAAAGAAGAAATACAAATGACCAAGAAGCACATAAAAAGATGTTCAACATCACTAGCTATTAGGGAAATGCAAATCAAATCTACAATGAGATACCATCTTATACTCATTAGACTGTCAGCTATTAAAAAAATAGAGGATCAAAAATATTGGAGAGTATGAGGAGGAAAGGGAACACATATCCACTGCTGTGGGTAATGCAGAATGGTGCAGCCATTGTGGAGGACAGTTTGATGCTTCCTCAGGAAACTACCTATAGAACTGCCATATGATCCAGCAATCCCACTGCTGGGTATATACCCAGAAAATTTGAAAGCAGGGATATGAACATATATATGAATACTAATGTTCATAGCGGCATTATTCACTATACCTAAATTTTGGAAGCAATCCAAATGTCCATCAGCAGATGAATAGATAAGCAAATTGTGGTATATACAATCAATGGACAATTACTCAACTTTAAGAAGGAATGCAGTACTAACACACAGGATGACATGGATGAATCTTGAAGACCTTATGTTGAATGAAATAAGCCAGGCACTTAAGGACAAATATTACCTCACTGATATGAATTAAACAAATTGAGCAGACTCATAGAGTTAGAGTCTGGAATACAGTTTTAAACAAGAGAGAAAGCAAGTAAAAGGTGGTGATCCCATGCCCATAAGGGAAAAATCTCTCAAAAGTTTGAAGTGTGTGTTTGGGCAGTGGATGGGCATGACAGTGGTGCAGTGACATGATTGGGTTCAGTAGAGCTGATTTGTCAGCAGGGAGTCTGTTGGGGTTCAATGGGTTGGACTATCAATGGGACTGGGAGGAAGGTTGGGGGAAGGAGCAGATGAATTCTGGGGATTTTCTGGTCTGTGGTTAAAATTATAATATTGGAAATGTGTTTTTTTTTGGCAAATATGGCAGGGGAAATTTACTGGTGTAGAGTGCCAGGTGTGGGGAGGGTATACCAGATAGGGCACACCTGAAGCAGGCTTCTATGGAATATCTAAGTGTTCATCTTGTCACAGCATGTTATATCAGTGGGTGGAGACCTACACAATAAACAAGAAAATATTAAACTCCCATCCTGGGGTGTCCTGCTATGTTCTCAATTAGAGGGACCAGAATCCCTTGAGTACAGTCAGTGCCTAAGACAAGAAAACAGACCAATATATCAAGTCTTCAATATTATTGCAAGTAACTATTAATCTTTTTCTTAAAAAATTGAAACTGAGGGGAGAGGGAGGGAAGAATAGAATAGATGGAATATAGGGCAATTTTAGGGCATTAGAATTGTTCAGCTGTTCAGCATGATTTTGGAATAACAGTTATAGTCTACTTCAAATTTTGTCAAAACCTATAAAAGTGTATGGTCCAAAATGTAAAGCCTGTGGGCTGGCTGTATAGCCCAGTGGATAAGGGCACTGGCACACCACATGGGAGGCCCTGGGTTTGGTTGCCAGGGACCTCTCCAAGTGGGCAGATGGCCTTGAGAAAGGCAAGCCACCATGGGTGGGGCAAAGCCACTGTGGGCCAGGCAAAAAGCTGTCATGGGCAGGGCGGAGCTTCCATGGGCATGGCAAATCACCCGTGAAACACGGAGCTGCCACCTGCAATTCACAGAGCCTCACAGCCCGTGAATCATGGAGCTGAGCAGCCCACAAAACATGGAGCTGTGCTGCCCACAAAACACGGAGTGGAGCCACCTGTGAAATGGAATGGAGCTACCCATGAGCAGGGCAATCTGCCTGTGCAGAGGGCCAACTCAGCACATCACTACAAAAATGGGGGGAGACAAGAAGCAGACATAGAAGAACACAGAAGAATGGACACACAGCAAGAGCAAGCAGAAAGAGGGGGATATGTAACAAAAAACAAAAACAAAAAAAATGTAAAGCATAATGTAAGTCATTGACTATGGTTGGTAGCAATGCTTCATTATTTGCACATCAATTGTAACAAATGTACCATCCCCATGTAAAATGATATTAATAAGGGAGAGAGGAGAAGTGGGAGGGCATAGGTACATAAGAATCATGTGTATTCTTTATGTAACTTTTTTGTATCTTAAAGCTTCTTTGAAGAAAAAATGAAAAAAACACTAAGACACTGGGTGAATATATGGAAGAAAATGTCACTGTACATGCAAGACAACAGATCTTACAGTGATGAAAGACAATGTCTAAAAAATTATTTCAAATTTTTGAAGTTTTTTTTATATTTTATTGGCTATTTTATGTTATTTCATTTTCTTATTAATTTTATTTGGTTATTTTGTGGGCTTCATTTTTGGAGAGGTTATGGATCATAGGAGTGTCACAGCAGTGGTGGGGGAGGATCACTCTTGTGGGATATCAGTGATATGGGGATGTATGGGAAGGGGTTCACCTGGAGCATGCTTCTAAGCCATAAAAATATGTTCAAAAGTTCATGGGACATTGTCTTGGTGGGTAGAGATCCACACAATCACTGAAAGAATATTGAATTCCCATCCTGGGGAATGTGCTACATTTTATAATAGGACAGCAAGAATTCCCTAAGTGCAAGGGAAATGTCTAGTGAAGGAAGCAGACCATTATGCCAGACCCTTTTGATATTGATTATTGTACTTATGAAACTTTTCTTGTGAAATTGAAACTTAGCCTAGTAATATATACTGCCTAAGAACTACCTCCTTCCATGAAATGAAAAAAGCCTCCTTGTTTCTCAAAAGAGGCCTCTTGCTAAGCCAAACTCAGCATATACACATACTACCATCACCTGGCATGGAATTTGACTCCTGGGAATGAGCATTTCTGGCACTGAGGAATTATTACCAAGTACCAACTAGCAATGCATCTGGAAAAAGACCTTGACCAAAAAGGGAAAATGGTAAATATAATTGAGTTTTTATGGCTAAGAGATTTCAAAGTGACTCAGGAGGCCATTCCAGAGATTATGTTTATACAATGTACAGCAGGATCTCATTGATGGTGACAATAAGCTGTCCCTCAAATAGCAGGGCTCTTGAGGGATCTAGAGGTATATAGAAAGTATAAGTAGGGCAGACACACTCAGGAATTTGGCACACTGTCAGTGGGCCTTACTTTGGAATTTATGCTACCCTTTAAAAGAGTTAGACTCATTTATAGGTTCTCTACACATGACTCTTCTGCCCCTTTTATTTGAACCTATAATTAGCACTATAGCTGAGAAATATATGTCCCAGAGACTTAAATCTTTGGTCCACCCATGTGCCAGTTGAGCCTTGAATTTCAGCAGAGTTGCAACACCTACTCTCCAGTTTATTGGACATACCCTGGACAACTAACAAGAAGATGATGCACAATGCCTATCCCAAGGAACAGAGAGTGTCTGCAACTGGAAGAAAGATAGCTCTATCCATCTACCCCATTGGGATCTAAGCTCCATGTCAATTAGAAGCAGAGTGGTCAACACCATCCCCAAATCCTCAATATTGGGGAATAAACAATGGACTAAATTAGACTTATTATTATTCTACTATAGATGTATTATTATTCTAGCAACGGAAGTACTCTTATTTTTGATGTAAAGGCAGTGGTCACCAGATGTTCTGAGGGATGAGAGAGGGAAGAATAGGTGTAATATGGGGGTATTTTAGGGACATTGGATTTGTCCTGAATGATATTGAAGTGAGGGATACAGGCCATTGTATATTTTGTCATAACTTACAAAATTGTGTGAGACAAAATGTAAACTATAATGTAAACTGTAGGCAATGGTTAATCACAATCCTTCATTATGTGTTCCTTAATTGTAACAATTGTACCACACTAATGAAGGATGTTCTTAATGAGGGAAATTGTGGGAGAGGGAGGAAGTGGGGCATTTGGGAATCCTTTATATTTTTTATGTAACATTTATGTAATCTAAAGCTGATTTAAAAATAAAAAATAATTATAAAAAATAAAATAAAATATATGAATGAAATGATTAATTAAACAGCCTGCATATTACCAAAACAAAGTCAATTTAAACTGGAGAGTTTATTGACTTAATTCACCAACTGTTGAACTTGTGATCAATTATGTGGTTTGATCCAAGTACAGGTTTACTGCTCTCAGAAAGAATTGAGTCAGACAAATGATACAAAACCTAAGCAATGAAATTGTCTCCCTCTTTGCACAGAGTAATGAGATTTCAGACTGGATGATTTGTTAAATAGACCTCTCACTGGAGTTGTCAACAACTCCATTCTGGTAGGGGTAACAAAGAAACTCCTAACAAATTGTTACCTCAGAGGCCTAACCCCGGCATAAACACACCAAACTTTTTAATTATCTAATTCCATAGTGTGGAGTCTGTTTGCAAAAGCTTAATGAATACTTCTCTGGGGTTTTCTGTCTCAAGAGAATATCATGAATCTTAAATCAATTATTTCCTGGGAATTATTCCCCTCATTCTTAAAATAATGATGCTTGAGACTTGTTCTTCTACTTTTGAAAAAAAAACTGTTCTAAGTGCCAGTCATGTTATGAAAAATGAATTCTTCAGCCACTCCTACAATGAGTTCCTTCCCCATCCAGAAACATAATCAGGCACCTGGGATTAAGTCTAGGTTATTCTTTATTACTAATGCCTAATTATTGACCATATCAATATCCCTAATTACATTCTCAAAGCCATAATTTAGGACATTAGATATATTATTAAGTATAAATACCTGAAATAAAAGTCAATTTAGTATTATAAAATTGTGGCATATAGGTGCATTATTAAGTCAGCACATTTTTTCAAAAGATCTAGTATTCATCCATCACTGTGCCAAGCATTCTAGTAGAAAGTCTAGTAGAAAATTTCATAGTCTTTAACCTCATGGACCTTATAATTGGTCTAAATTCTTAATTATTTTAAATGGTGTGTGAGATAATCTTTGCAGATCTACATGTGATCAAGAGGTTGTCCCATATGCAAATCCTACTGGAATGTAGATTTTTTTCTTCATCTGAAGGCAGCATGAGGTCATATCCATCAGCCCTGCACTTATTGATTGCAGCATGTATTTGGAACTCTGTTTTCTCAGTCCTCCCAAGGCTAAACAGGTAGAAGACTCTGCTTAAAGGTGAAAATGATTCACAATTTCTTTTGAAAGGAGTCCACAGTTGCAGGATACTGATGGGATCCATGAATAGGGTCAACTTAACATGTACAAATTAAATACCTTTGAAATAAGAAGAAAGAAGCAGAAATTTTTAGTGTTGGAAAGATTATCATAAGCCTTCCAGGAGTTTTCCATTTTTTCTATTTATAGACTACAGCCATCCTCTTATATAAAGCTAGTACATACTGGAACTAGGTTCCCAGGTTTTGGTTGCATGCCTGTCTTAGAAACACCAACTAAGATTTTGCTATTCAAAATTAAATTTTGGAGACAAATTCCCAGAGATAAGACTTGAAAGCAAGATTAATATGGGCTTACATCATCAGGCAAGTAGTTGTGAAGGCCAAAAAACTCACATCATTTTGGACCTGGTAAAATTGACTGGCAGAGGCAAAAGCAAAATGGATGAGGGCAGCACAAATGGCCTCCTTCACCTAATCTACAAGCCTTCTCTTATTAAGTCTCACTCACTGCATCCAGGCTCTGTGCCCCAGGACAACACATTGCTTCCTCCTCAAGCAAAAATAGCCTGTAGCCTCTATGCCATCACTAGGTCTGCATTGGATTTCTCATGATCTCCAGGAAAGGATTTTGATAGGTATTTTCTCAGTTGAATGTCTTAAAAAATGAACAGAAATTTAAAGCTTTTTGAATGTTTCTGCCTGAGAAGTTAAGAAATGGAGTGTTGCATCAAGGGACACACTTCTGCCTCACTAATCTACTTCTATCCTCCTTCCATATCTTGCTCTCAGATTTCAGTCTCTGGGGTCTGAAAAATCCCAAAGTCTGAAAAGACTTTATCAATATTAATACTGATCCAAGTAACAGGAAATTCAGCCCCAAATTTAGCCTCTATAATAGACCTTCTTAGACTCAGTAAATATCATATCACAATTAATTACTTCTCAGAATTATCATAAAGATTAGTTAAGGGAGTAAGGCATATGGAAATCCCCTATATTTTTATGTGACATTTGTATAATCTAAGTATCTTAAAAAAATTAAAAAATTTTTTTTAAAGTTTAAGGTAAAATATGTAAGGGTTTAGCAAGGTACCTTAGAAAATGTTCATGTGTCATTGAAAATTCTACCTGCTATTGTTATGATATTATTAGATGAGGTTTTATTAAACATTCAGAAATGTGGGTGGCATATGATCATTATCATAAATATCCCAGGAACATCAATCACTTAAAAAAGCTTCTGGAAAAAAAGGCTTTGGAAAAAAGGCTCACCCTTTAGACAGAAATCACTGCTGTTCCCATTCTCCTCTACCCTGTGAGGTCCATATGTCACTGCTCCCTGACTGAGGATGTTGTCTCTGTTCATCAGTGTCTGCTGGACCTGTCCACACCCAAAACCTAACAGAGCAATATTTCTTAATATGTTTCTACATTATGTAGACAATCCATCCACCAAGCTATCCCATAACACCAGTAATGGGCACTTCTGCTTAGAGTACTTTTTCTATTTCTACTGCATGTTCAGGTGAAATCTGAGCATTGTAACTTAGACCAAATGGTACCTGGGGACATTATCCTATACCTTCCAAAAACTCAGCATGTAAGCTGGAAAATCAATCTCCTGAATTTTAAATTATGCAAGAATGGATAAGAACAGGGTGAAAATTCACCTCACAATGAAAGTTGCCAAGGGAAAAAAACAAATGATTTACAGGCATGAAATATATAAACAAAAAATATTCTATCAAAAGGGCTAAAGAAGAATCATATTGGCAAATGTTGGACCTACCCATTCAAGCTCTCTTCAAGGGAGAAAGTTGTTGAATATTTTTTTTAAACAATTGCCAAAAGATAGAATCAAACCAAGTGTCCATCAAACAATGAGTGGAAATACAAAATATGTTATATAATGCCATGGGATATTATTCAGCCATAAAAAGGAATAAGGTTCTGGTACATGAGACAACATAGATGAACCTCAAAAACATCATGTTGAATGACACAAAAGGCAAAATATTGCATGATATCACTTGTAGAATATAATTAAAATAAGCAAATTCATAGAGTTAGAAACTAGAATATAGGTTACCAGGGGATTGGGTTGGGGTAGGGACTAGGTAGTTAAGGCTTAAAATGTACAGAGTTCCTATTTAGAAAGATGGAAATGTTTTTGTAATGGATTGCAGTGATGGCAGCACAAAATTGTCAACATAATCCACAACACTGAAATATATATTTGAATGTGGTTAAAAGGGTAAATATTAGGTTGTATGTATGATAATAGAATAATATTTAAAAATCCATGGAAGTGCATTGTACGGTGTACCCTAAGTTAAACCATGGACTATAGTTATTAGTACAATCATAAAAATGTGCTTTCATCAATTGTAACAAATGTACCACCCCAATGAAAGGTCTTAATAATAGAACAGCATATTGGGAATCCTGTGTTTTATGCATGATTTTGCTGTAAACCCACAAGTTCTCTAATAAAGAATATTGTGTGCATGAGAGTGAAAGAGAGAGTGTCAGAGAGAAAGGGAAAGAGATAGAGATAGAGATAGAGATAGAGATAGAGATAGATGGAGAGAGAGAGAGAGAGAGAGAGAGAGAGAGAGAGAGAGAGAGATATCACAAGATTTCATGGCAGGAGCACAGGACGACAGACCTCTTAATGAGAAAAGATGTTTTAAACAAGATACAAGGTCTTTTTTGCAAACAAGCTCTTATCTTTTCTCTTTTCCCTCCCATCCAGCTTCCTTTCCTTTTCCTTCTGCTTCCCTTACCCATACATACACTAAAATTACCTTAATCATATCCCATCTAGCCTACCCCACCTTGGTCCTGAGTCCTTCTGTATCACAACTTCTCTACTCCAGGTTTTACTGATTACTCTCATAAGTCCTCAAAGTCTCAATTCAAAATATATAACAAAATAATCAGATTGATTAAGCTCATTTTTAAACCAAATCATGTCAGAGTTTGCTAGCCAGGAG
>PVKH010028868.1:0-12555 GCA_004027955.1 Chaetophractus vellerosus | reverse complement strand
ACGGTATCTGGGGCTCAACCAGAGAAAGGGTGATGCGCCCCAATGCTGGCGGCGCACTGCATGCTGGGCTTTCTTAGTGTCCCACATGACCTGTGAAGATGAATGCGATGGATCTAGCTAGCATCTCTGCCATAACTCTTAGAGAAAAAAATGACTTAGTATGGTTTCAGTCTTTACTAAGTGATTAGGTATGGCAATCAACAAGGAGATGAAAAGAATTGTTGAGCACTTAGTTTTGAGGCACTGTTCTAAGCGTTACATATTTTAACTCCTTTAATTCTCACAGCAGTTCTATGTGGTATATACTATCATTATTCCCATGTTATAGATGAGGAACTAAAGTGCAAAGCAGTTTAAGTGAATTGACAGCTAGTAAGTGACAGAGTAAGAATTTAAATCCAGGAAGTCCGGCTTTAGAACCTGAACATTTCATACCTCACTAACACCTTTCAGAGTATGACACTAATGCAGGGGCTCTTAACCTTTTTTGTTCCATGGATGCCTTTGCCAGTCAGGTGAAAACCACGGACCCCTTACTAAGTCCACACAAGACTGTGTATTATTTAATAAATATATCACACCGGCACCAACACGTCCCCACAAGAATAATGTTTTTTTTTGAATTTCAACTCTTGTTAAGAACCCCTGCACTAATGGCTGGAAGACCAGGATTTTAAATCTGTGCTATTGATTTCAGCACATTGTTAGAAAAGGCTCTTGGTCTTTTCCCTGAACTCTACCATCATCTAAAGATAGATAGTCTTATGTTGAAAAAGATTTAAGATTGGCTTAAAAGAGTAGAGTGGCCATGTGAGTTGTGATACAAACTAGGGCACTTCCAAAAATAAAAAAGGAGTGATAAAGATATCTTTGCCAGGAAAATAGGTATAAATTAGATTGTCTCAGGCAAACTGAGACATATGGTCATTCATTCTTCTTACAAGACATGTTTCAACTTCAAAAACATGCAGACTCCTGTTGAAGTTGCATATTATTGTATACTACCCTCAGTACATGTATATTACTATGTATGGTTGAAGGCAGAAAAAGGAAGATGAAGAGTGTGTGTGCTAAACCCAAAAACGGAGACAAGGTCTTGGAACTGAAAACAGTTCCTTGAACTAAGGTCTGGGAACTGAAAACAGTTCCTTGGACTAAACAAGCACAGAGAGTAAATGATTTAAGACAGAGCTGGGAACAGAATAGAATGTAAGGATGAAAAGGAAGTATGCTAATAAAAACAAGAACTTTAATTTAGGCAGAAAAAATTCATGCTTAGATACACAAAAATTAATTATAGCTGTAACACCAATAAAAGGGCTAAGCAAGCAGCCACTCGGCGCTGCGTATGCCTGAGTGAGCTGCAGCCCACTGTTCATCTCATTAACCTGTCTGACGCCTCTCTGTTTGCACCACCGAACCATCTCAATCAACAATGGTTGTTTTCTTCAGATCATGTACCTGCACTCTATGGGCAATTTAAGGAATTTTCAAGGATAATCTTGACTATGCTTGACATTTACCTTATTTACCGATGACACAATTTAATGCCTACAAAATGTGACTGCATTTTTCAATAGGGCTTCTGATAAATGTCTTTTATCTGTGCTGTTCAATACAGTAGCCACTAGCCACATGTGGCTACTGAGAAATTGAAATGTGACTAGTATGACTAAGAAGCTGAATTTAATATTTTATTTAATTTATATTTATTTAAATAGTCACATGTAGCTAATGGCTACCAAAGCACTAGTTTTGTAAATTCCTGCAGCAATTATTTTAGTAAGTCATTTTTAAAAGAATCTCAGAACCTAGAATGGCATGGAAGTGAATGTCTGGCAGAAATGTTAGTCTGGGAAGGCTGACTGGTGAAGGTAATTCTTTGAAAATGAGATAAGGGTGTTCCTATATTGAAAGATAAAAGAAATCTGAATTCAATTAAGGAAAGATTTATTGAACAGCTGCCACATGCTAGGCACTAGGTTAGGCACTGGGGATAAAAGGAAAGTATCACTTGAGCCCTGCCATGTGGGGCTTGTGTGTCCAGGAGGGGAGGGCTCTCCATGAAGATAAGGATATGTCAAATGTTCATGGCACTAGAAGCTGGAAGAGGGGAGGAAGGACACTGCCCTAGGGGCTTTAGAGGGAGCAAGGCCCAGCAACACCTTGATTTTGGACTTCTAGCCTCCAGAACTGAGAGAATAAATTTCTGTTGTTTGAAGCCACCCAGTTTGTGGTAATTTGTTACAGCAGCCACAAGAATCTAATACGTCAATATCCGTGCTACCTCCCACATTTTATTTATAGAACTTTCTGAGTTTCAGCTGAGACACGTTTGCTTGGCTAGAAACTACCTTTTCCAGACTCTCCTGCACCTGGTTTTGGCCATGAGACTGAAGTTCTAGCTAACGGGATGTGATCAAAGTGTTATCTACAACTGCTGGGTCACATCCTTAAAAAATTCTAGATCACTTCTGGTGTGTGCTCATTCCCCCTTCCTGTAGGCTGCAATACAGATACGGTGGTATTGTGCCAGCTTTGACCCTGTGGTTGAGGTCAATACCCTAGAGCAGGGGTTCTTAACCTGTTTTGTTCCATGGACTCCTTTGTCAGTCAGGTGAAAACCAGAGACTCCTTACTAAGTCCACACTATACTGTGTATTATTTAATAAATACATCACACCCGCACCAACACGTCCCTACAAGAACAATGTTTTTGTGAATTTCAATTCAAGCTCACCAAACCTTGGTTAAGAAGCCCTGCCCTAAATAATGACAAACAACAAGGACTCTGGGTCACTGGATGACGGTGTAGTGCCACTACCTATCTCTATCCACCCTCCTAAGGCTGGGCTGTTAATTAAATTAATGCAACACAGCATTAATTTGCCTCATTTTGAGCCACTGTGTTTTTGGGTCCCTTTGTTACTGAAGCCTAGCCTGTACCATAAAAAATACAGTGATAAGACAGAGGAAAAGAAAAGTGCGATGGGGGCAATTATTCCAGCCCTGCAGGGTAGGCAACACTTATTTGAGGAACTGTTTTTTCAGCTAAGCCATGACGTTATAGATTGAGTCCTGTGTTCATGACATGTATGAGAAATAGCAATAAAATACCTTGTTTCTAAAGTTCTGAATAATGAAAATGAAATGTAAAAATCTCTAGGATTTATGTTTAATATAGACAGCAGCTGTCAAATCTTCCTCAGAAAAAGTACGAGCTCTCTGGTGACAAGAGAGCAGCATTTCATGGGCTACACAGTCTTCAAGAGGGAAAAGCACTGCTGTGGTCATTTTCCTGCTGTGATTCTTTGTTGTGATAAATATCATCACCAAGCACCTGGCATTAAGGAAAAGTAATAAAGGAATAGCATGAAAAGAAGATTCACTTTGCCTCACCCTCCTTCTAGTGCCAGGTACTAGAATATGTATTAGCAATTATCTTAGAGAAACATTGATTAGATATAATCGTCTGTTGAGGGTGGCCATATAAAAATGGAACAAACATAAAAGAATGTTTAATCACTTTAATTTTGAGCATAAGCAATCACGTTTTATAGGAATTTTCTGAGGCTCATAATTTTATTTTTTATCATGCAAATCTACCACATGGGATTTGTAATGTGAAACTCATTTGGCATGATTAAAACTGACTAACTCTTTTCTGCACCTATTAAAAAAGTAGTAGAAAAACTCTTGGGGAAGAGCTTGTACATTATGGACCACTCAGATATTTGTAAGTAATGAATGCTTTACTTGTTAAAATTATTACCAAACCATTTCACTCACAAACCAGAAACGACTCATTACAGGCTGTAGTTTCCCTTCTGTTATTGACAGGCAATGTCGAATAGTAGTTTAAGCACATACACGAGGGAGCTAAACTACCTATTTCAGTTCAAATCCTGCTTCTATTATTTACCAGCTGTGTGAACTTTGGCAAATTTTTTTTTTTTTAAATACCACGTTGCTCATTCTCTACGTAACTTTTATTTTTTTTATTTTGTTTTTTTTTAAGATTTTATTTATTTTATTACATATCTCCCCTTCCCCCCACTGCGGCGACGCGCCGAGAGTGGTCACTGCGCAGGCGCGGCTTTCCCCGCTTGTGGGCGGTCTCTGCGTCTGTTCACGGCCGGCTTTCAGTTCGCGGGTGGCTGGCTGTGCTCCATCCGCGGGCGACCTGCCCTGCCCGTGGCGGCTTTTGCCATGTCCGTGGCAGCTTCTTGCCCTGCCCATGGCGGCTCCGGCCCGCCCATGGCGGCTTGCCATTCTCAAGGCGGTCTGCCCGCTAGGAGAGGTCCCCAGGAAACGAACCCGGGGCCTCCCATGTGGTATGCCGGCGCCCTATCCACTGGACTATCGAGCCGGCCCCCTTTGGCAAATTTTTAACACCTCCCTGCCTCAGCTTCTTATCTGAAAAAAAAAAGTGATTGTAATAATAACATCTATAACACAGGATTTTGGTAAAGATTAAGCAGATTCATTTTTATAAAGTATTTAGCACAGTGCCAGGTACAGATTAAGTCCCACATGTATTTGGTTAATAAACTAACTTCAGAAGCTATGATTTTTTGAGAAGATTGATAGAAACAATTGATGTTTCTGTATAGTATAAAAAGAAATGAGCTACTAAGCCATGGAAGGACATAGAGAAATCTTAAATGAAAATTATTAAGTAAAAGAAGCCAGTCTTTAAAATTTACATACTGTATGATTCCAATTGTATGACATTCTGGAAAAGGCAACGCTATAGAAACAGTAAAAAGATGAGTGATTGCCATAGGTTTGGGGGAGAGAGGATTGAATAGGTGAAACACAGGGGATACTTTAGGGTGATGAAACTACTCTGTATGATATCCTAATGGTGGATACATGATGCCATACATTTGTCAAAAACCATAGAACTATATAGCACAAAAAGTGAACCTCAATATATTAAAACACACACACACACCAAAAAGCATTGACGAGGTTGGTGGATCCCAGAATGGACCGCAAAAATGTGACAAAGGAATCAAACTGTATTAAAAATGTAATGACAGGGAACCAGCTGTGGCTCAATTGGTAGAACCCTGGTTTACCACATGGGAGGCCCTGGGTTCGGTCCCCGGGGCCTCCTTGAGAAGGCAGGCCACCGCGCGGTGAGCTGACTTGGCAGGATGCCACAGCAGGGGGAGACAAGTAGACACAGAAGAACGCAAAAGCAAAAACGAACACAGCAAGAACAAGCAGCAAGGGGAGGATATATAAATAAATAAATAATAAATCTTTTTAAAAAATGTAATGACATAACCTCACTGAAAGGGGTATGAGGAAAGGTGCTGACTTAAGGAACTCTGGAAATGAGTGAAGTCTGTAAGAAACTGTACATAAGCACTGTCCTCTAGCTGATAAATTTTCCCAAAGGGCCATGGGTTAACAATTCTTACACCGCTATACAATTAAACTGGAATTGAACAATTAAGTAGGTGGATGGCAGATAGCGGGAGTCAGGTTCTTCACTGTTGCTGTGGGAGGTTACATATAAACAAGAGAGGAGGCTAGAATGATCTAAGTCAGGGATTCTTAACAAGGCATCCGTGAGCTTGAATTGAAATTCAGAAAAACATTATTCTTATGGGGACGTGTTGGTGTAGGTGTTATATACTTATTAAATAATACACAGTATAGTGTGGACTTAGTAAGGGGTTTGTGGTTTTCACCTGACTGGCAGAGGGGTCTACGGAAGAAAAAAAGTTAAGAACTCCTGATCTAAGTGATAATGAATGAGAGTTGGAATAGATACAGATGGCTACATACAAAAATATTTATGGATATGTATATGTAAATGGGTTAGTATACACATATATCTGTCCTTGCTCTGTTAGATGATAGGACTTAGAAACAACAGCACACCAGTAGCAACGAACACACTTTGTACCCACATCTTGGCTTCTAATACCATTCTCCAATAGGAACAACCAGAGCTTCTTGGAGCAACCACTGATTCTGGGACTAGAGCAGGAAATACACAAGATGAGCCTGGAGCATCTTGTAGCACCAGAAAGTAAGTTCTCAGGCAAAAAAACAAAACCAAAAACCAAACAACCCACAAAGATGGGTTCACATCAAATGGACAAAGGAACCAAGTGGAAGTTCCCAAAGGCAAAAGTTGGAACAATGTAGGCGACAAAATAAATAAGGTGGTATTGGATTATAACTGAAAGTATAAAATAAAATCCATGGGTCCATACCAATATAAATAAATGATTAACTATATAAATATATGGGGGAAAAGAGATTAATCTCTAAGATCTTGGCACTAGGTGTGCTCATTGCTACTGGAGTGTCCTGGTTCCTAGGCTCTCTCAACTGACAGAGCAAGGAAAGATGTGCCTGTATATAAGCATGTGTTTGCATATATGCAGAATTCCAAATAATTTATATAGATAATCATGCCCCAAGGAGGTAGAGCATAAATTCCTATTCCTTATGTGTAAGCTGCATATAGTGACTTCCTTCCAAAGAGTTCAGTATGTAGAAGGGACAAAAAGAGTAACTTTACAGTGGAGAAACCTGACAAATATTACGTAATCCAGGTTATCAAAGGACAACATCTTCAGTGATAATGTTGATAGTATGTACTCTTGATATGATGTGACTGCATGGTACTTTACTTATGTGGTCCTTCTTCCAAAAACCCATTACCCCAGTCTAATCATTAGAAAAATACCAGAAAATACTACTGAGGGACATTCTACAAATACCAGTGCTCCTCAAAGCTGTCAAGGTCATCACAAACAAGGAGAGGCAGAGAAACTCTCACAACCAAGAGGAACCTAAGCAGGCATGATAACTGAATGTATGTGGTATCCTGGATGGGGTCCTGGAACATTACAAGGGCACTAGACAAAAACTAAGGAAATTTACCAGGAGTGGATGTAGCTCAAGTGGTTGAGCACCTGCTTCCCATGTACGATGTCCCAGGTTTGATCCTCAGTACCTCCTGAAAAACAAACAAACGAAAAAACCAACTCTCATTGGGGAGCGGATGTAGCTCAGTGGTTGCACACCTGCTCCCCATGTATGAGGTCAATCCCTGGTATCTCCGAAAAAAACCCAACCAAACAACAACAACAAAAAAAAACTGAAGGAAATTTAAATAGGGCTTGGATTTTAGTTAATAATAATGTATTAATATGGGCTCATTAATTGTACCAAATGAACCATAACAACCTAAGGTGTTAATATTGGAAGAAACTGGATGAGGGCATATGAAAATATATGTACTATCTTCTCAACTTTTCTGCAAATCTGTCTGTTCTAAGAAAAATAATTTTTTCAAACAGACAAACCAAAATGTGGGTATCTTTTTGTCCAGGGAGAAACAAAGAAGGTAAAATGAAAGAGCATTTCAGAGTGATGTCTAAAATTAACATGGCATGTAAAATGAATGTGAATGTGTGGTACATTTTATACTGTGATTCCTGTAGTACATAACAGACATAATATGTATTTTCTGTATTCAAATGGTTATTTTTAAAAAAGTTGATTATCCTTATGTCTTAGTAAGCTAAATGATGCAAAATACCAAAAATCCGTTGGGTTTTATAAAGGGTATTTATTTGGGGTAGAAGCTTACAGTTACCAGGCTATAAAGCGTTAAGTTACATCCTTCACCAAAGTCTGTTGCCACGTGTTGGAGCAAGATGGCTGCCGGCATCTGCAAAGTTTCAGCCTCTCTCTTCCCCTTATGGCTCTGTGGTTCCAGCTTCTTCCAATATCAGCTATAGGCTGGGATAAGTCTCATCTCTCTCCCGGGGCTCATTTCTCTCTGGGCTCAGCTGCTGTGCTCTCTCCACAAGGTCAGCTATAGACCACCAGGCTCTCTCTCTTCCTGGGGCCTCTGCTGTGTCTAATGGAACCTTCTCTCCTACCTCACGTGCTTCTCTGTGTGCTTACTTCCCAGGTTCCAGGATCAAAACTTCATAACTGTCTCCTCTGCCACGTCATTTTCTCTGTGAGTCCCTACCCACCAAGGGGGCAGAGACTCAATGTCCTACTGACGTGGCCCAAGGAAAGCCTTAATCACAACCTAATCAAGAAAGAGTGAAACCTCTGAATTCAATACAATCTAATGTACCCAGAGGAACAGACCAATTTACAAACATAATCCAATATCTATTTTTGGAATTCATAAATAATACCAAACTGCTACACCTAATGAAAGCACACAGTGTTTTATCTTGTTCCATTCCATTCCAAGATGATATCTGATGTAGAAGGGTGTATGGCTGACAATACCCCATGGTTACAGAGGGGGCTAGGGTCCTAGGATTTCTCAGTGCCTCTTGGATCCTAACTGTTTTTTGGTGGGGCATGATCAGAGCAGCCTGCCCCCAGTCATTTCAGTGGCAGCACTCTAGCTGTTAAGCATTTACAGTCCTGATATCCGTTTTGCTTTTAAGCTGTGTTATGAATTTTCCCTTATTGCATGAACTTGCTGATAGGCTTCTAATAAATTCCTTTTTTTGCTTAAATTGGTCGTTTCATTCCAATTGCTTGTAATCAAAGAATCTCAACAGATTAACCAATTAAAATATCCAAAAGGATTTTTAAATGATGTTGGTGGTCTGATTTTAAAGTTCATATTGAAAATATGTGACAACAGCCAAGAATACTCTGAAAAAGAAGTATTTCTTCTACCAGATATCAAAACACTACAAACTATAGTTATTAAAATGGGGTGTTATGGCTGCCTGAATAGTGATCAACTGGACAGACTCCAGGAAAGCCCCATATACACATGTGAATTTATTAACAGTATATGTTAAAAGTACCGTTTCAAATCAGTGAGATAATAATGAGACAAATCGACAAATGGTTTGGGGACTTTTAGATATCCATATGGAAAAAATGTTACAATCTGTGCAGCCATGACGTGACCAAGATTATTTGTCTCTCTAGACCAAGCTACTGGCCTTGCCCCTTCCGTCCCGTACCGGCTCCCTCCCCTGCTCTAACAGACTTGACATGGGTCTTGCAGAAGTGGGACTGCAGAGAAAAACAACCCAGAGTGCAGGGAGAAAAGGGGGTGGGCGGGGAAGGCAACCTCAGACAGTAGCTACTCCAATTTATCGACCTCCTCTCCCTCCCCTCTTTCACCAGAGGGCTTCCTGGTATTTTCTCACTGCCTTTGCCCTGACTATAAAAGTCAACCAACTCCCAGCCTTCCTCAGAGTTGACTTCTACTCTCTTTCTCCTACCATGGTAGCAATAAATAAAGTCATCCTGTTTCGCACTGTCCGTGCAGCCTTTTCTTGGACTGACTAGTCAGCCACTAAAACCTTTGCTCCAGCACAGGGAACCTCCTCTGGCGGAAAACTTTGACAAGCACTGACTTAACCTCTAGGGGTTTCTGTCTTACTCTGGATAGTTCGAGAGAAAATAGGTAAAAAAAAAAGCCGTTAATGCAGAGCAAAGCATATAAAAATGTATACGGACATCAATTCTGCTTAGCTCGAGTCTAACATACTAAAGAAAGTGAAGCTTCCGCATTCAAGTCGCCTCTAAAACCTGGAGCTGGACCAATCACCCGACCCTTAAGCGACACTCAGACCTGCGCATGCTCTGTAAGTGGAGCAGTGCCCTCCCCTTCGCCGGGGCTCCGGTTTGTTTATTAATTTACGACGGTCGTAAACTGGGATTTTTCTGACGGCTCCCTAGCTTTACGACCACAACAACTATGGCGGCTGCCAGTGGTAGATTTGAAAGTGAGAAGAGTATTGAAGAGCGTAAAGAACAGACTCGGGTTGCCAGGGCCGAAGTGTTGCGCCAGGTACCTACCTCCGTTTTGGGTGTTTTGGAGCCATTTTGAGTTGTGGGAGTGGAGTGTTTCCGAGAGCTAAGACTTCGGCACCCATATCCTCTGCTTCAGTACTACACCGTATTTGGACGGTGTTCCCTTTGGGATGCCCCCAGACTCTCGGGTATCTCTCGCATACTGGATGCTCTGGCGGTCCAGTTGCTCAATCTCTTTTCAGGATGATATGCTCTTCGTCCTCTGAGTTTCCTTACCTTTTAAAACCACCCCTTCTTGACTTTTCTATCACCTAGGCTACGCAGTTTGAAGGGACTCCGCAACTTGCAACGCCTCTCCCACCCGGCTTCCCAGCCTTAGTCCTCGCTCCTCTTGTATTCAAAATGGAAATTTTTCCTTTTGAGGAACATAGGCAAAGCGCATTGGAGTAGACTGTGTTTGACTGCTTCAACCTACTCTCTTACTATTGGAATAAATTCCAGGCTTTTTGTAAACCCTTACTGATCTAAACAAGGATTGACACAAGAGAACTAGAACGTTTAGCCGCTCGAAAAACGTTGAGAAACATTGTATTTCTCATTAAGATTTGTTGCGTAGAGGTAACATAAAAAGAATGGAGGATGTAAGCTGTATTATATTATTTGGCAAGCTAATCAAGATATGAGAAGTTTGGCAATGAAGGGGAAAAGTTGTAGGGTACAAGTGAGGGTTTTGTTTTGATTTAAGACGGGAGAGTTTTAAACGTTTAAATGCAGATGAGAAGGAGTGAATAGAGAAGAGGTAGAGGAAGGAGAAGGGATAATAATGACTACAGCCATATTTTTTTTAAATTAAGTTTCATTTGTTGTAGGACAAACTCAAGAGGGTTTTGTTGTTTTTTTCAGTTTTAGCAAATTCTAGCGTATCATTAACAAAAAAATCTGTACACTTGAAACTGAAACAAATATAAATACAGATATTGCAGTCATATCTTAAAGGGTTAGCTTAGGCTATTAGTCTTGGACAGGAGAGGTTGGTATTGTTCCCTTATTTCAGCACATACAATACATATGTACAATAAATATTCGTCATCATTTTTCTTTGATATTTCAAGCAGTGTTTTAGAGGGAGTAGGGTTTGTAAGGATTCTTTTATTTTATTAAAAATTTTTTTTAAAGCTTTAGATTATGTAAACGTTCCATAAAGAATGTAAGGGATTCCCATATGCCCCACTCCCTCCCCCTCCCATACTTTCCCACATCAACAATATCCCTCATTAGTGTGGTACATTTGTTACAATTGATGAACACATATTGAAGCATTTTGTAAGTTATGACAAAATATAATATGGCCTGGATCCGTCACTGCAGTGTCGTGCAGGACAATTCCAATGTCCTGAAAATGCCCCCATGTTACACCTATTCTTCCCTCTCCTATCCCTCAGAACCTCTGATGGCCACTGCCTTTATGTCAATGATAAGAGTTCTTCCATTGCTAGAAATGCCCATTGTTCATTTCCCAGTCTTGAAGATTTTGGGGTGGTCATGCCCACTCTGCTTCTAATTGAGAAAGAGCTTAGATCCCATGGGGCAAATGGATGGAAATATCTTGCTTGCAGTTGCAGACACACTCTGTTCCTTTCTATGGGCATTGTCCATCATCTTCTCCTGGTTAGTTGTCCTGGGTGAGTCCAGTGAACAGGAGAGTAGGTGTTTTAAGCATTCTTTTAAATCCTTCTCTCTTTAAAAGACCTATCTGCAAACTCAGCTTTAATTTCTTTCATTTAGTGTTTTTTGAAAGTTTAGACATTGATATTTAAATAAATATTTTTGAGATTTGGGGGCAGCTTGTTGAATATAACTTTTGAGTAAGGAAGAAAGATTAATTTGTGGGAGGATAAGTGGTAACAAAGCAGTTCTAATAGGACTCTTGGTAAAGGACACCAACCAATCAGATTAGAACTATGAAAATCATTTATTTGTGTACAGACTATGATTACCTTGAGAACTTACATATGTTTGCAACATTACCATTCATATTAGAAGTTCATTAAGTGTTTTCTTATTGTAATGCATTTTCATTTGAGGGGACTTTCTGTTTGAGCTACCTTACTTTTATTGGTGTGGAATAAAATGGCTTTCACTTACAAAAGCTGGAAGAAGAAAGCTTTTAGTTTATCCTCTGATGCGTTATGAAAAACTATTCAAAACTTGGAAATAAGGCAAAAATATGACTATGTCCCTTTAATATCAAAGTAGAGAATTGTCTAAGATGCTTGCTTACTAGTCATCTGATTATGGGAATGTAACTTTGTTTGACTTAATTTTTACTTTTGATTATAGCTGAGTCTCTAAACTTAGATTTTAACTTTTAGAAAACAAGGAACATGTATTTATTTCTGATTGGTAGAGAGGTAGAGAATATAACCCTAAAGATTATTGTTCCTTTGCCCTATTGGACATTAACCAGTTTTGAATCTAATTTAACAATCATATTCCAGCAATCTTTTTTCCATTGATTATTTATAGATACGTTTGCTATATATATATTTTTTCTTTTTTTGAACTAGCTTTGTCATCTTGCTGGTTCTCCCAATGAAATAATGTGCTCACCTGTATTATTGTGAGAATGTGTTTTTAACTTTATAAAATTATGCTTTGATGATTAATAGTATAGAAGATTTCCTTGTCTGTACTGTTTTATATGGTTAATACATTCTTGAATATATGTAATAAAAAGTGTTGTGTTTTAAATATTTACATTTTACTCATATA
>PVKH010028867.1:0-12757 GCA_004027955.1 Chaetophractus vellerosus | reverse complement strand
AATACATCATATAAGAAAGAGCCAGGTACAGCTTCTCTGGTCCTTTGGCAAGTCATGGATCACAGAGCAGGAAACAAGGCAGGTTGTAACAATATGTTCTAAAATGAACCCTGAATAGCCAGCTGTACCCTGGAGAAATGAACTCGGGATATACTTTAAATAATAAGTCACTTGTTTTTCTTTTCCAATAGAATATCAGCCTAGGCAGAGCAAAGAGCAACACTATGCCTTCAATGTACCACCACCTAACCTATGCATTGCTAGTATTTTTGTGGACTTAGTATTCTAGTAATTAAATATGCTTCTTATGTCACATAAAAAAAACAAGTAATCATGGCTCCTTTTAAAGGTGATGTACAATTTTTATATTTATGTATCAAAATCAAATTACAAAGCACAGAATAACAAAACAGAAAGCACTTCTGTGGCAGTTTGGGATTATTTATAAATTCCAAAAAGAGAGATTATGTTTGTAAACTGGTCTGTTCCTCTGAGCATGATATCTTTTGATTGATTTAAATCCAAAGGCTTACATTTACTTGATTAAATCAAGATTAGGGCTTTGATTAGACCACATCATTAGGGTGTGCAGGATTGAGTCCCTGCCCCCTTGGTGGGCTATATAAATGCACACTTAATCAGGAACACAGAAGTAGATACACAGAGCAGATACACAAAAAAAAGAGAGACAGCTGCCTAGACATGACAGAGGCCCTGGGAAGAGAAATGAGCTATTTGCCTGATAATTTAGAGTTGACCTTGAGAAGAGAACAGAGCAGCTGAGCCCAGAGAGAAACAAGCCCAGGGAAGAGAGACAAGCCCTACGCCAGCCTGCATCTGAGATCAGAAGAAGCTGGACCCATGGAGCCTTAAGAGGGAAGAGGAAGGCTGAACCCCCACAGATGTCGCCCAGCATCTTGCTTCAACACATGGCAACAGACTTTGAGTGAGGAAGTACCTCTTATGTAAACTTGAGTTGGATTCTTTAGAGCCTTGTAACTGTAAGCTTTTACCTCAAATAAATACCCTTTATAAAAGCCAACAGATTTCTGGTCCTTTGCATCAGCACCTCTTTGGCTGACTAATATAACTTCCAATCCCTTCATTTTACAAATGAGGAAATAAAGAGATGTGTTCAAGGTCATATAAATCATGGATAAGTAGGTCTAAAATCCTGAACTTTGGGTTATGCATCTAGTCTTCTTTTTCCCTATCACATTAGTTACTAATTGGTATATAAAATAAAGTGTTGGGGAGCGGATGTGGCTTGAGTGGTTGAGTGCTTGCTTCCCACATGGGAGACCCTGGGTTCAGTTCCTGGTGTCTCCTAAAAACAAAAACAAGCAAACAAACGAAAAAACCAACTGAGGGAGCCGATGTGGCTTAGTGGTTGAGTGCCAGCTTCCCACATAAGAGATCCCAGGTTCAATCCCCAGCCCCGGTACATACATACATACATACATATATACATAAATGGAACATAATTGTTCAAATATGATATAGAACTAGGGGTATTATTTAAACCTATAAAATCTGTTGCACATAGTTCTGAAGAAGATGGTGAACTAGCATGTGGTATCAACTACCTCCGCCAAATCCAAACATGGTGAGACAGAAGTTAGAGGGAAATTGATGGATGTCACAGTCAGACACAAAGCTGTGTGAATCTTTCAGGTAAAGGTGCTATGGTCACTCTGGGATCAAAGTTTTGGGATAAAGGTGAATGAGCACTAATGTTGGACTAGATATTAGACTAGAGAGGAGATTAGGTTTCTCAGTGACCTTTTCTATTCCCCCATTTCTCTAGGCAGATCACTAATGGCCCCAATGCCACTTTGGGACTGGAAAAAAAAAAAAAAAGCAGCAGCCCAGACTCAACCAAAGGGAGTTGGTAACTGTGGGAGAGTTTGTGGCCTGGCTGGGGTAAGGAACATAACAATGACAAGCACAGGAGGGCTGCACAGCACGTTTGAGTGTTCCCTTCACAAAATATTTAATAATTGGTAAGGCATAGTCACAACTAATCATAAGAGACAATGGCTAAAGCCAGTTTATTCTTTTACTTGTATAGTGGGCAGGTTCTTAGTTACTGGGGTAGATCAGGGACTCAAAATAGAAATTATTTACCAAGCAATAAAACATTTACCAACTGGTATATTTGTATGAGTACATACCAGCTGAATGTTATCCTTATTTCTATGTCAACTCTATCCCTTCAACCCCAACTCAGTAGTCTAGTAAATCACAACAGATGGAGGCAGCCCTAGAAAATATGTGCCCATGAGAAAGTTCTGGGGGAGTGTTCTACAGGGTAGTGCTGTCTTGTTAGGTTTGAGGGAGACAGAGAGTGATTGAGCCCAGCTGGCTACCCCAAGGCTCTCTACTCGGAGACGTGCCCTGCATTTCCCTCCCCACTTCCTCTACTCTCTAAGTGCCTTCCCTTAGAGGAACTCACTTAAGATAGTGAGTTACCACCCGATGTGGCCGGTAAATCTCAGAAAGAAAACTAAACCACTTATAGAACAGGAAGATAAATTAGTGGACCAGAGAGAACAGGAATTTAAAATAAATGTTCTTAGAATTAACAAACCATATTGGAAAGATGATGGTGAAACCTGAAGTTATGAACAGATCACCTTTGATTGCAGAATTCACTAGTATTTTTTCCCATAAGAAAATGGTGCTATATTTTGAACTATAACATTTATCTTTTAGAATTTTTATTATATACTTACTTATGGATCTCTTTTAGACATTTATAGATTGTTCATTATCTGTGGTTATACTTGATCTCTTTAGAATCTTTAGCACATACAGTACAGTCTCAAGCCATATGTAATGACACCAAGATTTCATTAGCATTATTAAAAATTTACTAAAGCATAGAGAGATTGACAGATCATGAGTTTTGTTTTTTTGGTTTATGTTTATTATTATTATTATTATTGGAATAATGAAAGTGCTCTAAGAATGACTGAAGTGATGAATGCACAAATATGTGATTATACCAAATATCACTGATTGTACACTTTGGATGGATTTATGCTTTATTAATATGTATCAATAGAGTTGATTTGTTTTTAAAAAATTATGAAATGCTTGTTTCTTTTTCTTTTTCCTTCATTGAAATACATCGCTGGAAATTAAGCAGCTTCTGTTCAAAGTCAGAAGGAAGTTTCTAAATAATTGCCCAGACAACCAACCTAGTTCAGAACAGAGCATTTTAAACGTTTGTGAAGTTATTCCAACTTTCTTCTGTTTTGGTTCTTATTAAAATAATTTTAAGTGTAGGCTTAGTTCCTATTAATCATTCAGTTTCAAGCATTAACTACTTTTTATAGCTCAGTTATTCTTAGATGGCCTCGTTTTTTTTTTTTTTTTTTTTTTTTTTTTTTTTTTTTTTTTTTTTTTTTTTTTTTTTTTACTATTTCTCCTTGTCTTTTTTTTTTAACTGCTACAAACATTTGAGGACTTGCAACATCCCTGTTTTAGTTTGTTTGCTTGTTTAATTCCTCTGGCTATGTCTCTAGCTGTGACTTCATTCCTGAGCTTCAGACCTTTACACAAGCCTACCTCAAAGATATTGCAGGTTCAATTCCAGACTACCACAATAAAGCAAATATCACAATAAAGTGAATCACATGATTTATTTGGCTTCCCAGTGCATATAGAAGTTATGTTTACACTATATCAACTAAATTTATGGAATATTCTAAATCCTTTGTTGTCCTTTCAACTTCACAGCATCTTCACCAGGAGCAGATTCCATCTCAACAAACCACTTTTTTTGCTCATCCATAAGAAGCAACTCTTCATCCATTAAAGTTTTATCATGAGATTGTAGCAATTCAGTCACATTTTCTAGGTTCCTCTTCTAATTCTAGTTCTCTTGCTATTTTCACCACACCTGCAGTTATTCCTCCTCTGAAGTCTTGAAGGCCTCAAAATCACCCATGAAGGTTGGAATCAATTTCTTCCAAACTCTTGTGAATGTTAAAATGTATTTCTTAAATAATAAGACTTGAAAGTCGAAATGACTCTCTGATCTATGGGCTACAGAATGGATGTTGTGTTAGTAGCCCATGAAAACAACATTTATCTCAGGTGCATTGTCAATGAAAACTGATACTTTGAAAGGAATCTTTTTTCCCTAAGCAGTAGGTCTCATCAGTGGGCTTAAAATATTCAGTAAACCATGTTGTATGTTATACAGTCATCAGCTGCATTAATCCCTAACAAGAGAGTCAGCCTGTCCTTTGAAGTCAGACATTGACCTCTCCTCTCTAGCTATGAAAGTCCTAGACAGTATCTTCCAATACAGTATAAAGCTGTTTCACTTATACTGAAAATCTATTGTTTAGCTTAGCTACCTTCATCAATTACCTTAGCCTAGATCTTCTGCATAACTTGCTATGCTTCTATATCAGCACTTGCTGCTTCACCTTGCACTTTTTATGCTATAGAGATGGTTTCTTTCCTTAAACCTCATGAACCAACCTCTGCTAGCTTCAAACTTTTCTACTGCAGCTTCCTCATATCTCTCAGCCTTCAGAGAGTTGAAGAGTTTGGGCCTTGCTCTGGACCAGGCTTTGGCTTAAAGGAATGTTGTGGCTGCATTGACCTAACCAGACCACTAAAACTTTCTCAATACCAGCATAAGGCTGTTTCACTTCCTTATCTTTTGTATGTTCACTGGAGTAGCACTTTTAATTTCCTTTGAGAACTTTTCCTTTGCAGTTACAACTTGCTTAACTGGTGAAAGAGTTAAACTTACTAAGCTTCACAATTTCTAGCTTTTGATTTAAAGTGAGAGATGTGCAAATCTTCCTTTCACCTGAACACTTAGAGACTATGTGGGGTTATTAATAGGCCTAATTGAATATTGTTGTGTCTCAGGGAATAGGGAGGCCTGAGGAGAGAGAGAGAGATGGGGAATGGCCGGTTGATGGAGCATTCAGAACACATACATTTATGAATCAAGTTTGCCATCTGTAGCAGTTTGACAGTTTGCTATAGTTATGAATTCCAAAAATAAATCTTGGATTATGCTTGTAAACTGGTCTGTTAATCTGGGTATGATTAAGTTATGATTAGGGCGTTGACTAGGCCACGTCAGTAGGGCATTAAGCCCCATCCCTTGGTGGGTGGGGAATCAAATATAAAAGGAATGGCAAAGGACATAGTTGGAGTAGTTTTGAGTTGGAGTTCTGATGTTTGAGTTTTGATGCTGGAGCCCGGGGAGGCCAGCAGACGGAGGAGCTTGGTTGTGAGGAAGGAGAGAAGGCCCTGGGATAGAGACGAACCATTCGCCTGAGTCTACAGCTACCCTTGTGGAGAGAGGCAAAGCCTAGAGAGCCTCAGAGTCTACAGCTGACCTTGTGGACATAGCAGAGGAGCTGAGCCCAGAGACAAGCAAGCCCCGGGAAGAGAGGAACCCAGGAAGCCTGAACCATCGCAGACGTCGGCAGCCATCTTGCTCCAACACGTGGCAATAGACTTTGGTGAGGTAAGTAACTTATGCTTTATAGCCTGGTGACTGTGGACTTCTACCCCAAATAAATACCCTTTATAAAGACCAATAGATTTCTGTTATTTTTGCATCAGCACCCCTTTGGCTTACTAATACACCATCTTATATGGGAACGGTTCTTGGTGCTCCAAAAACAATTACAATAGTAACATCACAGATCACAGATCACCATAACAGATATAGTAATAGTGAAAAAGTTTGAAATATTGAGAGAATTGCCAACATGTGACACAGAGACATGAAGTGAGCACACGCTGTTGGAAAGATGGCACCAACAGACCTGCTAGATGTAGGGTTGCCACAAAGCTTTAATTTGTTAAAAAAAAAATGCAGTATCTGTGGAGTACAATAATATGAAGTGCAATAAAACAAGGTATGCCTGTAATTACTTATTTTTTTTGCTGAAATTATAATTTCTGCTTCTCCCCTCTAACAGTAATCTCTTTAAGAGAGAGACCATATATAAATCATCTCTTTATTCCCAGTGGCTAGCATAATGCTTGGCACATGTCTATAATTGGTTGGTTAAAAAGTCAGAAGCTACAGACCCAAGTTTTAAGTTTTAAGTTGAGCAATACATTTTTCCTGACCCAGCTGAATTCCCTGGAATGTGATCAGTTGAAAGGACATGACACTAATCCAGAAGAAAGAATGGTAGCATGATCCTAGAAGTATTTACCTTCTTCTTCACAACTTCCATTCCAGAGCCTTACCTTAACCCTTGACTTAGCCATAATATGCTAGTTGGCACTCACCAAGCTTAGGTAGTAATCAATAGTTAAACAATCTTTTGTAAGATGAAGAATATCTGAAGTTTCATTCTGGGTACTTCTTGAGATCTTTTCCCTCATCTCTTATCAATGAATGAAACAAGCTCTGGGGGTTATGACATATTTGAGCAAATATAAGCCAGGTTCTATTACTCATGGTTTTAAAGGTCCATCAAGAAATAAGACAAACAAAAGTATGCAAAGCAGAATATGAAACAGGGTGCCCAGGAACTTATCAAATAAGTCTAATCATATATTCTTATTTCAAAAAACATAAGGATTCAATAAATCTCTGTGGGAGGCTTCAAGTGTGGCTGATACAAATCAGTAATGAAAATAGACCTGGGGACATGATGTGGCTTAAATAAGAAACCACAGTTTCCAATCAATATCTAGGAGAGATTTTTTTTTCTCTCAGCTTTATTATCCTAGCACAACTGACTCACTTTTGTAGACTCATTATTCATCTGTTAAAACTGCCCTTTGGCAGTGAATATTGTTAAGAGACTGGTGAGCTCTGCCTGGTCCTAGACAAAAAGTATGACTAACTCAAATTTTGGTTGGAAGAATTCAGGGTGTTTTTTTTTTGAAACAGAACTCATTCAAAACTGCAAACTGAAGTTTGCTAGTCATCTCTTCAAAACTCCAGCTTCCTCCTGTAGAGTATGTTCCTTTTAGTCTAATTGTTTACATAAGGCGCAAGCAGACATCAAATAAAGTTTCTTCTAGTGATCACTGCTACAGTGTTATCTTATGGAGAATTCTGCTAAGGACAATATAAGAATTTTTGCAGTTTGCTATAGTCCACAAAGCCTATTTCAACTATTTTGCAAATATGGATCCACACACACTTAAATGCCATTTGCTTTTTTTTTTAATTTTTTATTTTTAGGATACATCATTGGCACATGTTCTTCTAGGCCTTTGCATGTAGGAGAGGTTTCTCAGCAAAATGTAAGAAGCTAGTAATATTATAAAAACACAGCTAATTCCTAACTTTCCCTGCAGCTTGAAGTCTAGGCAATAGCAATGCCAACATTTTCATAGCTTTCTGATTATTCTACGAGCAATCATCACTTCCTGCTTGGACTGAGGAATGAAACACCAAGGGTTGTTTAAGTGGCACTTATATAAATCTGCAAAATTATAAAGCTGACACGAAGAAAAAGATAAACTAGTGACCTATGGAAACACATGCAACCTCACCAGTAAAGTGTCAGTCTTTGATTTCTCATTTTTGTCTGCACTCTGAGGCTTGATGCCAGACCCCAGTCAACTGTGCAGCAGTCTATCAAGCACAAGTTGGACATAATCTTTGCTCAACACATATGGCATTCCTGTTTTAACAAGTGTGCTTTTAAAATAAAATGTACTTCCTTCTAAGTGAAAAATCATTGGAATTAATACTTTTGCTTTCAACAAACCCATAATGAAGAAAAATGGAACTACAAAGTCTGAAAGAGATATTAAATACTAAGGGAGATTAGGGCCTAATCCCTTAGCAGCTTGGCAGAAAGAGGACAGGCCCAGGTTTTTGAACAGAGCATCCTCAAGCAGCCTCAAATGGATACATGTTTTTATCAATGTGTGATTGAACTTTGAGTCTATGATCAGAAATCAGTTATTGGCTAGGATGCTTAAGCACAACCTAGACTCCCAGTTATTGATTCATTAGGGTTGGCATAAAGTCTCCAGAAAAAACAGGAAATTTCAAGCATTTTAAAACAGAACTGCATTTGCTATGCCAGAGATTGTGTTAAGCACTTTACATACATTATTTCACTTAGGTAGGTATTATTATTGCACTTCTTTTACATATCTGGAAATTCAGACTCAAAAGGATTAAGTAACTTCGAAGGTCTTACATACCTGTGACAATAATTAACCAAAGCTCTTTGACTCCAATTGTACTATATTACCTTGTTTCCTCTAGATTGGTGCTGTCCAGTAAGGTAGCTACAAGCCACGTGTGGCTATTTAACTTAATTAAATAAAATGAAAATTTTTTAAAAATTACATATCCCCCACCCCCTTCTGCTTGTTCTTGCTGTGTTCATTCTTGCGTTCTTCCATGTCTGTTTGTCCCCTCCCCGGTGCGGTGACCCGCCGAGTCAGTTCACCAGGCAGCAGCCTGCCTGCTCGCGGGGGCTTGCTCTGCCCGTGGTGGCTTTTGCCCTGCCCGCGGCGGCTTTGTCCTGCCCGTGGCGGCTTGCCTTCTCAAGACGGTCTGCCTGCTGGAGGAGGCCCCGGGAACCGAACCTGGGGCCTCCTATGTGGTAAACTGGTGCTCTACCAACTGGGCTACAGCCGGCCCCAAATTAAATAAAATTTATAATTCAGTTCTTCAATCACTAGCTACATTTCATGTGCTTAAGCTGCATGAGGCCAGAGGCTACTGTATTGGACAGTGCAAATATAGAATCCATCATTTTGGACAGTTCTGTTGGACAATGCTGGTTTAGAGTCAAAGTAACTGGGAACTCTCTCTTTTCTGATGCAAATTACATAAATTGTCTGTTACTTTGACTTCCAGGAAGCTTGATTCCAAATTTTAAACTCAAATATAGTATATTTATGCTAGGCTTTTACTTGATCCTGATTTTCTATCTGTATTTATCTATTATTGTTTCATATGTAGATATTCTTGTTGCAGGTTTCCCCAAATCTTTTGTGGAATGAAGCAGGGTATAAATATAAATTAATAAAATCAGGACACACAGTCTGATTTTGGAGTGACCTCCCTGGTAAAATCCCTGGTCTAGGATTAGATTGGAAGACTCAACATTGTAAAGACAAATTCTTCCTGATTTACAGATTCAAAGCAATCCCAATCAAATTTCTAACAAGTCTGTGTGTATGTGTTGACAAACTGATTCTAAAATACATATGAAAGTCCAAAGGGCCACAAAGGGCCAAAACATTCTTGAGGAGGAACAATGTGGAAAGGCTTGCTCTACCAGATACTAAGGTTTACTATAAATCCACAATAAATATATCCACAGTATTTGTGGAATGATAGACAAGCATATGAATATTAATGGGACAGAATAGAGAGCTCAGAAATAGACCCAAACATATATGAGCATTTGATAAAACAGGGTGTGCTTTGGATATTCTGGTGATGGGACAATTGGTTATCCATACAGGAAAAAAATAAAATGGAACCCATACTTCTAACATATAAAAAAATCAATTTCTAAGTAAATTTTCGATGCAAATATTAGAGGGAAAGCAATAATGATTTTACTAGATATAAGCAAGAACATTAGAATTTGGAAGGATTTCTTATGTAAGATACAAAAGGGGGAAGCAGATGTGGCTCAAGTGATTGGGCTCCTGTCTACCATATGGAAGGTCCCAGGTTTGTTTCCCGGGGTCTCCTGGTGAAGGCGACCTGGCCCATGCAGCGAGCTGGCGCAACAAAAGAGACAAAGAGAGACAATGAGAGATACAACAAACCAGGGAGCTGAAGTAGCTCAAGCGATTGAGCACCTTTCTCCCACATGGAGGTCCCAGGATCAGTTCCCAGTGCTTCCTAAAGTGAAGACGAGAAGACAAGCAGAAGACACAGAGGGCATACAGCGAATGGACAGAGAGAGCAGGCAGTGAGCTCTCGGGGGGTTGGGGGAATAAATAAATAAGATATACCATTAAAAAAAAGACACAAAAAGTACTAACTAACCATAAAGAAAAAGACTGATTTAATAAAAAGTTGGACTCCATTTTGTGTGTGTGTGTTTGTTTTTGTTTTGTAAGGAGGTACCAGGGATTGAACCTGAGACCTCCTACGTGGGAAGCAGGCATTCAACTACCGAGCTACACCTGCTCCCCTGGACTCCATTTTTTGATGTGTGACTGCTCACAACTCTTAAGCATCACCCCTCCCTCTTCCCCTTTTGCCGCACATCGGGATAAGTTGACAGGAAAGCCTGGGTGGTCCTACCTTTGATGCCAATAGGAAATTCAAACGACACAACTTCCTTCCCACACAGGGAAACTCTCACCCTGGCCCCACACCCTAACCACAATAAAAACCCCAAGTCAGCGTCCTTTCTTTGCTCTCTCAAGCCATTTTCAGACCAGTGTGGAAGGCCTGCCCTGTGATCCCCAGAACAGCCCCCTTGTGTAAGTAATAAACCTTTTCATACCGCCTAGATGTGTGTGTGGCATCATCCGTTTTGACATCTGAATTAAATTTGGGATGGGGGTTTATCTTGCTTATGAACAGTGACCACAGCACATTAGAATTAAGAATGTCTGTTTACCAACAGACACTTTAAAGAGAGTAAAGAGACAAACAAAGGGTTTCTGCTTCCAGGAAGACAGGGTAGATAAACTTTTCCCTATTCTTCCACTAAGTACAACTAAAACCCTGGACATTATATACAGAATATAAGAAGACTCTGAAATACAGAGAGAAGGCAGACTGGCTAGGGAAATAGAGGGCCAAGAAACAAGACGGTGGTGCTGTTCCCTGGGTTTTCCTTATGTCTCACATCTCCCAGACTTGGAGCTGAAGAAGCCAGCAATGGGCACAGACACAAAAAGCTCCAACAAAAGCCTGTTCTCTCTAGCCAAAGGCCCAGGAAAGAAGAAACTTAGCCAGACAGAAATATTTTAGACAACAACTGCTCTACTCCAGCCAAACACCACGGAAAAAGCTGTGGCCCCACCCACACCCACACCAGCAAAGACTGAATGGGTAGCCTACTTCCACTCTTGTGAAGCTGTAATGAGGTTCCCCAAGATCCTTGGCAGGGGGTTGTCAAAAAAGGCCAAGCAGGGAGTTGGGGCTATTCCCCCACTAGCCAATAATGAGGCACCACCACCACCACCACAGTGTCAGTGAAGACCACATGGAAAGTCTGGGCTTCCACCCCAGCAGCTAACAAGGCACTCCCTTCCCCTCCCCACTTGGATGGTGTCTGAGGAGACCTAGTGGAGACACATGGCTTTCACCATCAACCAGCAGAAATGAGGCTGTCCCTACTGCAGTGACAACTGAAACCATGTGGGGGGCTAGTCACAACCCCATCCAGCAGTGATAAGTAACCTCCCACATGAGGTGTCAATGGAGGCTGAATGGAGGACCTAGGCTTCTACTTCTACCTGGCAGAAAGAGGTGGTGCAGCCCTCTCCTTTGCCAGAGAGCTGTCAAAAACAAACAGGAAAAAAAATAAAACACCTTTAAATAACATTCAGAGTTTCATAATATAATACACGAATGTCCAGGTTTCAATAGAAAATCTTGCATCATACCAAGAACCCGGAAGAACTCAAACTGAATGAAAAGAGACAATAAATGTCAATACTGCCAAGATGTTAATATTATCTGACAGATTTTAAAGGAGTCATATAAAATTGCTTCAATAAGTAATTACAAACACATTTGAAACAAAAAGAAAAAAAAAGAAAAACAAAAAAGCCTCAGCAAAGAGTCTAAGCAAATAAACAGAAGATATAAAGAAGAACCAAATGGAAATACGAATAAAAAAATACAATAACCATAAAAAGCTCAGTAGATGAGCACAACAGAATTGAGTGGACATAGGGGAGATTCAGTAATATGGAAGAAGACAGAACAACAAAAATTATTCAATCTGAACAATAGAGAGAAAGCAGGCTGAAAAAATAATGAACAGTTATAAGAACTTTGGGACTATAACAAAAGATCTAACGATTATGTCATAAAAGTCCCAAAAGGAGAGGAGAAAGATGGCCGGGCTGAAAAAACACTTGGAGAAATAAGCCAATCCCAAAAGGTTACACATCATATGGTTCCATTTACACAAAACTCTTGAAATAACAAAATTAAAGAAATGGAAACTGATTAGGGATTGCCAGGATTTAAGGAGGGGAAGGGAGAGTGGATAGTAAGTGGGTGTGGTTATAAAAGGGCAACATGAGTGATTCTTGTGGTGATGTTCTATATCTTGACTCTATAAATATCACTATCCTGGTTGTGAAACTGTATTACAGTTTTGCAAGATGTTGCCATTGGAGGAAATTGGGTAAAGAGTACATGAGATCACACTATATTCTTTCCTTGTGTGTGTGTGTGTGAATTTGTTTTTTATTGGGGTATAGGAGATGGGTTAGGAAATGCCACCTTGCAGCATAGCCACCTGGCCACCCAAGGAATATCCATTCTAATCTTCCTGGGATAGTTTTTGCAACCTTTTTCTTTTTCTTGGAGCTGCTCATACTGCCAAAAGCCTCTTCAGGTCCATTGCTGACAGGCTCCTTGGAGGGGAGTTTCTTCTTTTTCTTGGAGGCACTCCTGCTGTTGGCTGCCTCTTCAAGATCACTAACTGGTTCCTCTTTGAAAAGACTTCTTCTTCTTGCGGAAATTGCTTCCAGTGGTCCCTTCAAGATAACTACTAATCAACTCCTGCTTGGATTTTTTCTTCTTGTATTTGGAATGCAACAGACAGGTCTTCCATTCCATCCTCCTGAA
>PVKH010028866.1:0-12775 GCA_004027955.1 Chaetophractus vellerosus | reverse complement strand
CTTTTTCATATTAATTGCAATTTGCTATTGTTATGGCTTCACCTGTGAAGAGGCTATGGATCACAGAAAGGTCACAATGGGGATGGGAGAGGATCATTCATGGGGTGGGTGACAAGGTTGGTGGTGCATGGGAGGAAGTCCAACTGAACATACATAAGAGACATACATAATTGTTCAAATGCTCACGGGACATGGTCACAGAGTGAAGAATTACTCATTAAGTAGGAGAACACTGAATTCCCATCTTGGAGATCTCTGTCATATTTTCCAGAAGAGTAGCAACATCCCCCTGAGTGCAGGTGCAATGTCTGTTGAGGGAGGATGGTCCATTGATGGGCCCTTGTTGTTGATGACTGGCCTTGTGGGTTGCTGCTGTTGAAATTCAAATAGCCTAGTGTTAAGGGGTGCCTAAGAGTTGCCTTTGGAGAACCTCCTTGTTGCTCAAAAGTGGCCTCTCTCTAAGCCAAACTAAGCATGTGGATGCATTGCCTTCCTCCCCGCATGCGAAATGACTCCCAGGGTTGAGCCTCCCTGGCAATGAGGGATTACTAACAAATGCCAATGGCCAGAATGACTGGAAAAAAAGACTCTGAATGGAAGGGGGAAATGTTAAGGACAAATGAGTTCATAGGGCTAAGAGACTTCATAGGGAGTCAGGAGAACAACCCAGAGATAACACTTATGCACACCCCAGTGGGACCTCCTAGGCTTCCAGTGTGTATGTCACCCCAAATAGAGGGCCTTCAGAGGGCTTTGGAGATATCCAGGTCCTACATTGGTGTGGATAGCCCCGGGGTTTTGTGTTTTGCCAGTGGGCCCTAATTTGGAACCCTTGCTCCTGAGAGTGACAGAGACTGACAGATGTGTTTCTTCACTGCTTGTGGTCCATCAGTCTCTTCTATTTAAACCTATATTTAATGCCAGAGTTTTAGGTATACTTCCAGAGACCAGAGCCTATGTGCTCTCTGTGTGCCAGCTGGGTCCAGAGGCTCTGTGGACCTGCAGTTCCTACTCTACAACTCAGTGGACTCACCCAGGACAACTAGTAGGGAGATGATGATCAATGACAGCTATCCTGGTGAATGGAGAGACCCTGCAGCTGCAGGCAGATCAACTCTTCCATTGCATCCAAGGGATATAAGCTCCCCCTCCCTTGGTGGTGGATGGGACCTCACAATCCCAGACTCCTCAGAATTGGGGGAAGAACTATGGACTAGAATGGACTTGTTGGTGTCCTGCTATAGCCTTGTGATACATGCAATGGAAGAAATTACAAAATTATTTGGAGCCAGGGTAACTTGACACTTTGGGGGCAGGGAGAGGGAAGGGCAATTGTAATATGGGGTTGTTTGGGACTTGGGAATTGTCATGGGTGATGTTGCAATGAGGATATAGGCCATTTTATATCATCATGTATCATGCAGAATTGTATGGGAGAGAGGGTGGTCTACAGTCTGAACTGTGATGCATGTTTGATGACAAAGCCCCAAAATGTGTATATCTATCACAGGCATTATGCCACACTGATGAAGGATATATATGTAGGAGGTTGTGGGAGGTGTGGGAGGTTGGTATATGGGTACTCATAAAATTTCTGTGTAACATTTATGTAATCAATGTATCCTAAAAAGTATATATATATATATATATATATATATATATATATATATATATAATTTTAAAAATTGAGGAACAATCTACAAAGTAAGTGACCTGTAATCTTCAAATGGGTCAAGATTATGAAGGCAAAGGAACACAGAAGAACTTGGAGGAGACAAAGACACCGTGTCAACTAAATGTAATATGAGATCATTAATTGGTTTCTTAGACAAAGGACATTACATGAAATCTGAATAAGAGCTGTAGTTTAATTAGCAATATTGGAACCCTAGTAATTTCCTGGCTCTGATTATTTCAGGATGGTTATGCAAGATGTTAACATTAGAGTGGGTAAAGTGTATATGGAAATTTTCTGTACTATTTGTATTTTCCTATGTCTAAAACTGCTTCAAAATAAAATAAAAAAGAATGAAAAAAAAAGCCTTGTGAGGGGTTCACTATTGGGACACTGACCTTCTCCCAGAGGTGGGGTAAAAGAGTTCTAAAAGCAGTTTTTCCATGTAATTTTCAGACCAGTCAGCACCTGGCACCCATTGGTGCAGGTTTCCACAGAGATGTCAGTTTTCCTTTGTTTCCCTCTGGCTAAGCCAAAATGCAAAGTGGGTTCTTCTGGCTGATTCTACTGACACCCCACTCTTCACCTCCCTTTTCCCTTGTAACAGCTGACAGGGAGCTCCCCTTTAAGTCAGCTGCATTGGGCCAGGGATTTTACCCCGCACTGAATAGCTTGGATGTGGGGGATGGGACCCCTTCCTGGCAGCCAGTTGTTTTTGCAACTTACACTTTGTTGTTTTGGCTTCTTTTTCTCTCTGTCCCTAACTCTCCTGGGAGCTGTGATGCACTGTCTTAGTCTGCTGATCCCCAAGGCAGTTCCCTCAGGCAGCTTTTGGCTCTTTTTCCATTGTTTTGTAAGAAAGTTGAGCCTAGTCTGCCTAGTATTGCAATCTCTTTTGTTACTGCTCTTTTACAAGATAAAGATTATGCAGTTTACAAAACATAGCATGAGCATTAAATAAACAAAACATCTGGTTTACAGTCTAGTGAGTAGGAGATATCAGCTTCTGCCTATTTTAAAATAATAACATAAATTAAGGTTATATAGCAATGTATCAGAGGTGTAGTAAGTTTCTAAAATTCCATTTAGAAGGCTAAAACTTATTTGTAAATTTAAGACCTTTTACAAGTAGATGTCCCCCATAGAGACCAATGTCAATAATGGACACTTTTCAAACCTTCTTAGAAGGAAGGTGAATGGACTCAAGTTCCCAAAAGGCAACTACTATCTGACACTGGAGCCCACAGACCTCAAGGATATGCTGCCAGAATCTAGCTGGTTGGGTGAGTTAGCTGTCCCCAACAGAATAGGCCAAGCCAGGCACACATTTCTCTCCCAACATGTCAAGTCCTCCCCCAACTCTATTTACATCCTGGAACCTCTCCTGCAGTTAGGAATGTCCCTGCCCCTTCACCTGCTGACCTGGACTCCTGTATACCACTGATTGCCTTAGGGGAACTGCACTTTTCCTGGGCATGTGGGTGCTCATGCATGATATTCCAAGAGATCCCAGCCCCACCTCACCCCACTCTAACCTTTCTTGGGGTGAACCAAACATTCTACCATTAAGCTATCTGAGGAGTAATGCTTCTCTATACACACTCACCTCATTATCTCACCCCTGGGGGATGTGGGACAGGCTTATTCCCCCCAGCCAACACTTGACCCAGTGAGGGAGGAAAGACCCAGTTGGTTGCCACTGATATCAAATCTCAAGCCATGTAAGGTCCTTATCCCTCTATTTACTGGAGATTATGAGGCTACATGAGACAGGTTACATTGGAGGGATGATATTAGGGGATGGGATGATTACTGAATTTTTGTAAAAAAAGAAAACCAAAAAATAATTGTACATATTGGGGAAAGCTGATAATTATTTGTTGTAAATTGTAAATGCTAGTCTTCAGTATTATATTAAATCCCATTTCTACTCTAGCCCTTGAAATGTGGTTGGGTTCTTTCATGTACTTTGTTGATTTGAATGAGATATGAGCTCTCATGTGTTCATTCAAGTAAGAAATCATGCAAGGCCTTCATTTTATTATATAAGGGAAAGTGAGAAGGGCTAGTGAATCTTTACTTCCTTACTGAAGGAAACACACAAGCCTGCCTTTTCCAGAGCACATGTGAATTTGAGTGATATTATAATGGCAAGGAGTTCAAACTGACCATCTGAACTCCCTGGCATTAGACATTAAAGGAAATTCTTTAAGGCACAGCAACCACCTCAGAAATTTGGGCATCTTTCAAAATAACATTTAAAGGGCCTTTTCCTTAAGCATGAAATATGTTGCCTTTATATAGTTTTGGTGTAATAAGAAACACTTTCTGCTTTACATGCCTGATGAGCAGGCTCTCAAATGACCAGATGCAAAGAGAGATTGGTTTTTATAATATTCCCAGGGCCCCTGGCTGGTTGCCCAATTATTTCTGACAGGACCACACCCAAAGGTTTATCAGACATGTTCCTAGTTTCAATGTTTCCATGGGGCTAAATGTAAGTTCATGTGGAATGCAAGGGATTTCAAGGGGCAGGCAGGGGAAGGAGATGGGAGGGCAAGTGAAACAGTCCAGTAAGTTATAGAATTTCTCCCAATCAGACATAATAAATAGAGAAATGAGGATTGAGAGAAAGATGGCATTGGAGTAGCTCAGACAAGGTGCACCTTTCATGCAAAATATGGGAGAAAGTGTAGAAGTCATCCAAGGGAGCTGCTTTGGAGACCTGCAGACCAGAAGAGTGCTGCAGGCCTTGTCCATGAGGAATTGGGGTGGAAAGATAAATGGACCAAAGGGAAAACCATGAGTTGATGATCCCATGGTGGTGAATGCCAACTATCACCCACTACAAAGCCAATCAGTCTTGGTAAATTTTGTGTCTGAAAAGACAACAGAGAAGTGGAAAGGCATATCTTCCTTGGAAAAAGAAAAAGTGTGGCAGAGATCTGAGTGTGGACTCTCTTTGTTGAATGTAACCACCAAACTCATATCACTGGTTCAGAAGAACTAGGTAGTGATTTTGAAGGAATAATCTCTGTGCAAAAGTTTGTTGAAGACCACCCTCTACTGGTCAGCCAGGAAAGTGAAGGAATTCAAGGCCTGTCTCTTTTCTTTTGCAGGCACACTAGATCTGGTCTATATTCCATTAGTAGATCCCTGTTCCTGCTTTGATAACTTAAACAGGATGATCTTAATGTTTTAGAAATAATTGAACCAAAAATCAAAGGAGATCTGTTAAAGAAAACCACAGCACAAGAGAGAGAAATTGGTCAACAGAGTAAAACCATCATCATAACCAGTTGCTGAGATATCAACAAAAGATAAAAAACCATATGAAGAAACAGGAAAATGTGGCCTAGCAAAGAAACAAAGCAAGAATCCAGATGATACACAGGATTTATGACAACTAATCAATGTTGTTCATGCAAACCTCCTTAATCAATTTAAGGAGATGAAGGAAAATATAACTTAAGAGATAGAGGATATTAAGATGACATTGTGTGAGCATAAAAACAAATTGAAAGCCTACAAATGAATAACAAAACTTAATGAAATGAAAGATACAATGGGTGAGATTTAAAACACATTAGAGAGGAGCAGATGTAGCTAAGTGGATGAGTGCGTGCTTTCTGTGTATGAGGCCTTGGGTCCAATCCCCAGCACCTACTAAAAAATATCTAAGAGAAATAGAATAGCACATTTGAAATGGCAGAAAAATGAATTAGAGAAATTGAGGACAGAATATTGGAAATTGAAAAGATAGGTCCCAGAAGAGGAGAATGGAAAGGGTAGAAAGATATTTGAGGAAATACTGACTGAAAATTTTACGAAACTCATGAAAGACATGAATATCAATATTCAAGAAGGGCACCATATCTTGAACAGAATAAATCTAAATAGATATATTCTGCAAAATATCCTCTTCAGAATGTCAAATTCCAAAGATGAAGAGAAGATTCTGAAAGCAGCAAGAGAAAAGCAATGTATCACTTAAATAATGCTAAGTGAAAATTTAACATTAGAAACTAGGGAAGCAAGAAGGCAGTTGTATGATATATTTAAGTTATTGAAAAAGAAAATATGCCAGTCAAAACTTTTTTTTTCTGGGAAAACTATCCATCAGAAATGAAAGTGAGTTTTAAGTCTTCACAGATGAACAAAAACAGAGTTTGGACCCAAGGGACTGATCTATTAAAGGGTTTGTAACAGACTGAAAGGAAAAGGAAAAAGTGAGAGACCTGGAGAAGAGAATAGAAATAAACATAATAATTAAGAGAAGCTGAAAATGTTAAAAGACAGATGAGTGTAAGATATGACACCAGAAGGCAAAGAGATAAAAAGGCCAAAGGAAAAAATTCCTGTACAGTAGTAATAATGTGTGTTAATGGATGAACTCACTAATCAAAAGACATAGACTGGTAGAATGGATCATAAAAATTGAGCTGACTATTTGTTTTATACAAGAGACTAAACTTAGAAACAAGGACAGAATCAGGCTGAAAGTGAAATGATAGAAAAAGGTGTTCTACCAAAAGAGTAATCAAAAGGGATCTGGAGTAATGAAACTAACATCAGATAAAATAGAGTCTAACTGCAAAACTGTTAAAAGAGTAGAAGGTCATTATGTATTAATGAAAAGGACAATTAACCATGAAGAAACAACAATAATAAACATTTTTGCAACTAATTAAGGAGCCCCAAAGCACATGAGGAACACACTTGCAAAACTGAGAGCTTGAATCCTATGATTAATGAACAAGGTCTAATAGATATTTATAGAGCATTACACCACAAAACAGCAGGATATGCATTTTTCTCAAGAACACATGGATCTTTCCCCAGTTTAGACTATATTCTGGGACATGTCAGACCTCAGGAAATATAAAAATATTGAAAGTATAGGGGCAGGCTGTAGCCCAATTGGTAGGGCACTGGTTTACCACATGGGAGGCCCCGGGTTTGGTTCCTGGGGCCTCCTCAAGCAGGCAGACCACCTTGAGAAGGCAAGCTGCCTTGGGCAGGGCAAGCCACCACAGACAGGGCAGGCTGCTGTGGGTGGGGCAAAGTCACCATGGGCAGGGCAAAGCCACCACCAACAGGGCAAGTCTCCATGAGCAGGGCAAGCCTCTGTGAGCAGGCAGGCTGCCACATGGTGAGCTGACTTGGTGGGTCGCCTCAGCTGGGGGAGACAAGCAGACACAGAAGAATGCAGAAGATGAACACACCAGGAACAAGCAGAAAGGGGGGGGGATATACAATAAATTAAAAAAATAAATCTTTAAAAACAAAGAAATTATACAATGCACTTTTTCTGCTAATAATGGAATAAAGCTAGAAATAAATAACAGACAAAAAATGGGAAAATTCACAAATATATGTAAATCTAATCTTAAATAATAAGTTGGTCAGAGAAGAAATTGTAAGAGGAATCAGTAAATGCCACAAGGCAAATGCAAATTAAAAGAAGACATATCAAAACTTATGATAAATAGCAAAGGCAGTGTTGAAAAAGAGATTTATAGCCCCAATGTTTATATTTAAAAAGATGACAGCTAAAATCAAAGACCTAACACTTAGAGGATCTAAGAAAAGAACAGCAAACATTCCCAAGCAGAAGGAAATAAATAATAAAATTATCATAGAAATAAGTGAAATAGAAAATAAAAAAGTAATAGAAGCAAAACAGTATTAAAAGTTGGTACTTTGAAAAGATCAACAAAATTGAACACCCTTAGCTATATTAACAAAGAAAAATGATAGAAACTGTAAATAAATAAAATCATGAAAGTGAGGTCAGACATTACCACTGACCTAGAAGAAATAAAAGAGGTCATAAGAGGATACTATGAGCAACTATATGCCAACATACTAGAGAACATGATGAAATGGACAAATTCCTAGAAACACATGAACAACCCACATTAACGTTAGAAGAAAGAGAATACCTCAACAAATCAATCACAAGTAAAGAATTGAAACAGTCCTCAAAACCTCCCTAAAATCAAAAGTCCAGAACCAGAAGAATTAACAGGTGAATTCTGCCAATCATTTAAAGATTTAATACAACCTTGCTCAAATTCTTCCAAAAAATTGAACAGAAGGAATGCTACCAAACTCATTCTATGAAGCCAACATCACCCTAATACCAAAACCAAATAAAGATTGTACAAAAAGCAAAATTACAGAACAATTCTCTAATGTATATAGATGCAAAAACTCAACAAAATATTTGCTAATCAATTGCTATAACACATTAAATGAATTATATATTACAATTAAGTGGGCTTTATACCTTTTATGCTAGGGTGTTTCAACATAAGAAAATCAATCAATATAATAAACCACATTAATAAATTGAAGAAGAAAAATCACATGATCATCCCAGCAGATGCAACAAAGGTATATGACAAAACACATCATCTTTTCTTGATAAGAAAATTACTACAAAAGATTAGAGTAGAAGGAAACTTTCTCAATATGAGAAAGTGCATATATGAAAAATGAAAAGCTAGCATTGTACTCAATGGTGAAGGACTGAAAGATTTCTGCTGAGATAGAGAAAAAGACAAGGATTCTCACTCTTTCCACTGTTATTCAATATTTTCCTGGAAGTGCTAGCTAGAGTAACTAAGCAAGGAAAATAAAATAGACACCTGAATAAGAAAGGAGAAAGTAAAATTTTCCTATTAGCTGTTGATATGATCCTATACATAGAAAATCCTGAAAAATAGTCTGCTAGTCTGCTGTGGAAGCTCAAGTTACTCTCAAATCATTCTGAATGTATTTCTTGCTCTGGAGATGTTCATGGCCTTTAATTCCCTCAATATTCACGTACAATACAAATACCCTAGTTGCCCCACAAAATTCTGCAAACTTCCTTTGCAAACCCAGGTTTTCCATTTCACATCTCAACTATGTAATTTTTACCCATGATTTCATTTAATATTTTCTTATCCTGATTAGCTGCCATGCCTCCCACTTCTCTAGCCAGAATATGTTCTGGGACAGTTGAGACAGACATGAGCACTTTGGATCAGATTCTCATCAGATGCCACCAGACAGGATAGGAAAGACATACTTAAATATCATTCGCTGAAAATAGACCTACCTATAAGTCATTCTGTGAATAAAATGGAATTTGTTAAGTAGCCTGGACCAGGCATCCACACTGGGAATGAAACCCTTACCAGGAAGTGAGTGGGAGTACAATTAATTAAAGCACCAAGAGACATTAGTACAATATTTAATTTAACTTTTACTTGTTGCAACATTCTCTAGGTTTCTGTATACCTCTAACTATTTTCCAGAGACCTGAGAAATTTGCTTCTGCCAGTTTTGCTTGTTTTTCAATGTTTGTGTGAGGGGACAAGATTTTTTAACTTCTTTCTCTGTCATCTTGCTGATGGCAATCAGATAGACAAATTCCCTGATATTTTCTAAGTTATCAATATATACACTAGCCTTCATGGAAAGCTGAACTTCAGACAAGAATAAAAACTTTATTTGTGTCCTCCTCAATCCAGAATTTGCATAGAGCTGCTGAAACTATCTTCCCATCGATGTTATTGTAGTTAACATTCATCTCTCACTTGGTGGACTGAGTCTTAGGCGTCACTTAAATTTTGGTGAATATGTCCTCTAGAACCATTGCATAGATACCATGTTGGAAAACAGAAGTTACTTTTTTTAATTAAAAGTATAGAAAATAATGAGCCACATAGTCTTCATTAACTAGAACTGCAGCTAGTGGAAAAACAGCTCAGAGACAGAGAAGTCTTGAGAACTAATATTTTTTTCTCTCATCTTTGAGATATTGATGTTACAAGGCCTGCAACAGCATATCTAAAATTTTGAGGGGAAGATATATCTCAAGTTTAAGAAGTTGGGAGCAAATTTAATATTGTGAAAGGTAATAGAAAAAGGAAGGGAAATAATCAAAGGTCTTATGATCCTTAAGTAACTACAACAGATTCAGTCTTTACATTTGTTGAACAGGTCATTTTAACCGAGATAAAAAAATATATACTTATGTATTTACTCACCATTTCCCATAGCTGGCAATCAAAACAGCAAATTCAACTAAATTGATTGAATTTGAGCCAAAAAAAACCCAACATGGAATAGCCTCATGTGACCTATATGATATTACCATCTTGTTAAGTGAATATTCAGGGATGTGTCATGCCTCATATAACACTACTTTAAAAATGTGAGTATAAGGGTATATATCTTAAACATGATAATACATAAATTCCATTTAACATAAACTCAATAATGAAACTATAGAAAATATAATGTTATTATTTTAGGGGAAGCTTTGTACCTCACATATGAACTCTCATTGTTCATTTGCTTGAGAATATAAACATTAAATTGTATTATATTAAGGTACACAGAAGATTTAGAGTTGCTGAATAGATGCTGCACAATTCCAAAAATAGTTTGCAGACATTGTAGGAGGAATATCTGAATCTCTATATATATGTCTGTGTGTACATGTTGTGCATGTATTCATTTGGCTGAATAGAATAGTAGACCACAGTATACAGTGGGCAAAGGTATAATAATACCTGACATTTTTAGTTTTAATGCACTTTTAGAGGAATATTATGTTTGTGCACTTAATAAATATTCATGCAGTTGAAAATATACTGTAAAATAAGGACTGCATTCATTTTAACCTGTGAGACTTATGGAGAAAAAAATTTGGAATACTGCAGATTAAGCCTGTTTTTCTCATTTGTTAACATTCATTATAGCACCTTGATTTAAAGGTCTGTTTCACCCCTTTTTGGGGGGTGTCTCTTCTCTTTGTTCCTGCACCAAAGACAATGACTCTATCCAAGCCTGATCCCTTCTCTGTCATTAGGGTAGTTACATGTTTCTCCATGCTTTCTAAAACAGTTGCAGGGTTGGAGAGCATGGTGTGAATCTGTTTCCTAATTTATTCTCAGTCTTAGGTACCTTGTCCTGTCTGTGATATAGGGAATTACCAGACACCCTGCCCCTATATCATCTGCCTGAGAGAAGCCTCATCAATGTCTACAGGTAAGGAGAGGCTACAATCCTATGTCAAGGGAATGTAGAATACTTCATAAGGACACAAGATACAAAGTTATTGAGTGCTTCAACCAGATGCTTCATCCCATGTCTTGGGGTTTTACTCTTTCCCTATCAGTTATGTACTTCAGTGTCGATTTCCCAGGGATGTGAAATCAAAATCTTCCTACCCTCAGTTTGGTCAAATGGTGACTAATCACATGAAAAACCTCAGGAAGTGGTTGTAGAACACACTTTTATGAATTATCTCATCTCAGGGGTGAGGAGGTTGGGGAATTTATATACCAATTCCTATGAATCTTTGGTTGAAGGCTGCTAAGAAGGGGGTAATCTCCTATAACTTCTGGACTGCAGTAAGTGTCAGCAGAACTGACTTGCAGGGATTTAGAGAATGCTTTCAGGCAAAGAGATACCAATTCTAGAATTTTGAAATCAGCCAGCACACACAAAAGCAGAAAAGTCTAAGTTGTATGGGCAGGAAACTGATAGTCACTCCTATATCTACATCCTGTATGTCCTACAAATGAGAAACATTATATAATTTTACATTTACATTCCACTAGAAATTGCTACAATGCTTCTAGGCAACTTTCCTGGGTGTCCTTATCTCTCTCTTATACCATTCTTCTCATCAAATGCTCCAATTTCCCCCCTTCTTTCTAATCTTCCAATCTAACAACCATCCATTCCTTCCCAGGAGTAGTTCTGCCTCCTACTTCACAGGAAAATAAAACAATCTCAGAATCACTTTCTAAACCTAATGCCTCCTACCCAAAATTGTATTTCTAAGACCATTTCTCATTTCTTTCTCATACTCAACCCATTGGAATATGTGGAAATGTTCCTGTTTAATTATGTCACCTCTACTTATGATCAGAAACTTACTTCATTATTTTCACCTTAATTTTGTTATCAGTGCTTACTTTAAACCAACTTGACACTGGCCAAAAATCCAGGAACTGAATAAGGAAACAATAACTCCAGCTCTATTTTCAGTTGCTCCTAAGTCTTCTGTAAGCTGACTCAGTCTGTCCCTCTCACCCCAAAGTTCTAATTATTATATGGTTGCCCTTTCCAACACCATATATTTGCTAATTGGACCTGCTTCTTAAATTACCATCCATTAATAGGTGGGGATATTCATACAAGGACTGGAGCTGTAGCTAAATTGTCTACTGATCCTGGGAAGCCCTACTAAGCTACTGGCACCAGAAGAAAAGAAGGGGAGGGAGAATTTTATTTCATATTAGTTTTAGGAGTTTTCATTTGTCCAGTTATTTTCTTATCTGATTGAGATAAACTAACAGAGTTGATGATGTCTCCCTGTTCTCACATGTAAGCTGATGTCTTCTCAGCTACCTCTTCTATAGACAGAATTCCTACCCAACAGATTAATAAAACCCTGTTATATGGATGATTCCATGGGCCCCTAAAGATTCTTATTCCTTGTTCAAAGAAGGTGTTTTCATAAAACATTTTCTATAGTTGGGGATTAGGTACTCATTCCCACTCTTCATCAACTTCTTAGACAAAGTCACAGGCTTTACTCAAAATACCAAGGCAGAGGGAGACTGTGAATGAGGTGGGTGGTAATCAAAGGAGCTAAATTGTTGACTGTTAAGAATAGAGGCCAAGGCCATGGCTTTCCTTTTCTGATCCTGCACTTCAGGATGTATTAGTTAGGTTGAATGTGAAAAAATGATAACAAAGAAAAATGATGCTCTGCAAGGTTGCAGAAAGCTCTTCATCAGCTCAGAACCGGAAGGAGAGAGCATGGTATTGGAGATTCCTTTACACAGTGCTTCTTTCCCTCATTCCCTGGTGTCTTTATACATGGGTTCTTGGCTGAGTATGATTTTCTCAAGGGCTACTGTATAAAAGTATGACACAGAGCTAGAAGTTCACATGATTCTTTCCCTGCAGGCTAGAGAGAAAGGCTCTATTCCCCACATACATCATGAGAGGCCATCATCTATGTAGTCACCCTGAAGGAAGTTAATACATTGACTACTTTTAAATCACCCAAATAGGGGCCGGCTC
>PVKH010028865.1:0-12766 GCA_004027955.1 Chaetophractus vellerosus | reverse complement strand
TGGGAAGTACTGAAGACCACGACCATATCAAGACTAGACAAAGAAAGCCTCAGGCTTCTCAAAGACAAAGAAATAGATACTATACATAAAGTTTGATTTCAAAGTAGTATCAGAAGAGACGGTTAAATTTGGAGCACCTTTTTGCCTAAACAAATCACTTTTCAATGCCCCACTGAAGCAATCAGAACTTATTTGAATAAGCAGAAACAGGAAAAACTGTTTTGTGAGACAGTGTGTTGGCATAAAGGGAGGATAAAAACAAAACCAATACAGGGAAAGACAACTGAGAATTCCTAAAGTTCCTCTATGGGACGTGTGCTCTGGTTGGCAAGTTCCCTACTTTAATTTTAATGTCTATCGCAACACTGTAATTTAGATTTTTCTAAGTTTAAATAAAGATGAAGAATCTTAGCCTCAGAAAGACACACAGACAGTAAGTGGTAAATCTGGTGTTTGAACAGAAATTTTTCTGATTCCACATCCATGCTCTTTGACATACACTGAGTCAATTGCAGGTGACCATGTCTGCTTCAATGATATGGTATTTATTTAACCATTACTGAATAATGCCCAGGGGCTTTGAAGAGCTTAAGTGTTACAAAGGTACTCTATTACTCTGATGCAGTATTTTAATTAATAGCTTATGCATATTTGAAGAAAGACATTCAAATGTAATGCTCAGCTGTTACATCATTCAGATATTACACCATTCAGTTATTATATCCCTTGAACTAAGCATTTTATTTTTAGTCTACCAGTATCCAATAAACTTTCATTATTTTATGAGTGTCTCCAAAAATAATTCAGTACTTTATTCTTTATTTAAAATTTGTACTTGCCCATACTTCAAGTAATAATCTAATTTATATGATCTAGTACACAATTAACCAATTGCAATGTTCATAAATTATTAAAAGAATTAATAAATGAAAGTGTATGAAATGAAATATGTAGAGTAATTAGCTTAAATACCATTTGGCTCATTTCTGGAAAACACAAATTGTACCTTTGTTTCATACCAAATTTCACCTAATTCATAAAATGGAAATTTAAATATTTTAACATGAAAACTGGTTAGAGAAATGTATATGTATATACATGTAGTAAACTTGTGCTTTGGTTATCATCACTAAAATTAGGAATTGAGGTATGAATATTCCTCAAAGCTTCCTTCATTTCTATAATATATCTTATAGATGAAAATGCATATTATTCACCATTATCAACAAATAAGGCTATTTTAAATATTATAGAAGGAAGAAAATACTTGTGATTTTTATGACCCACATAATGAAGTCCCTTTAGATTTCAGTGACACTAGTAATTAAATGTGGAAGCTTATAGACTTAAAGTAGTGAATATAATATTAAATATTGATTTGAATTCTAAATATGTATGTTTGGTTAAAAAAGAGCTGAGAGTAAATCAGCAGAACATCATGATCTGGGTGATTAATAAGAACCACAGTTAGATGCAAATGACCTTAATATAGGAGGTGTTATACTTTTTTGACATGGTAGAGACATTCCCAATGGTTTTGTGATGTTTATACTCATGCTCCTAAAGGGATTCAATATGGGAATTTTGTCACTCCAATGCCCAGAAAAGGATGGCCCAGTGTCACAGGGCACCCAGAGGTTGCCAAGACAAGTTCTTCACTCCCTTTTAGATTGTATGGCATGTCCTAAGTCTAGGGACCTGCCTCTTCTCCACTCCACACCACCCCATCCATAATGAATCGAGGAAATGTGAGTGGTAGCAGTAAAACAAATTTATTCAGTTTGCTGGAAAGTATATATAAGTGCATTCCTTTTTTTGCAAGGCAGTCAAGATGAAATTACCTAAGTAAGATCTGTAGTCACGACCATAACCCAAGGAATAGCTTTTTTTTTTTTTTTTTAACATTTTGGAACATATACTTTTTTTTTTTTAAAGATACATAGATAACATAAATGTTACACAAAAATTATAGGGATACCCATATGCTCCACCTCCCATACCTCCCACAATCTCCCCCAAGGAATAGCTTTTGGTGAGCATCATAAAAATTATAAGAACGTTTAAGGTGAAAAGTTAGTTTACATATATGTAAGTGGCATCCAACCATTATATATAATTCGCTTCATGTTAACAAGATATTCCTTCTGCACAAAAATGAAGTTTGTAGGAAGCAAATATGTTGCTCTAAGGACCTATTATTCTAATGTGAACATACCACAGATTTCGGGAGAAACAGAAACGATACATACATACATACACATACCAAAAGACCTTGAACCCTTACTCTTGAAATTCCCTGTTGAAGCACTCTGCATACTTCCCATCCCCAAATCTACTACTTGCACTATTTATCCGCTTGAAAATGCAAAACAGTAAAATTTTGCTTAATAATAAAATTTACCGTGAATTATTATTGCCCTCATAATGGTTTATGATTATATAAAATTGTTAAAAGGCAAAATGGTGATATAGAACGTTTATTTCCAGCATCTCCCTCATTTCTAAGACCTTTTATTTCCACAGGCTCCCATTCAGGCTCTCAGAGTACTCTCTTCATTTTCACCCAAATGTGAGGGATATTTCTTGTCTAGAGGCTTATTTTTGCTTTCATTCAATCAAAAGCCATTCCTTCCTTTCTCTCCATGCAATGATAAATGAATGAAAATCATTTAACTCAATAGCAAGAAGTTAACTAGATATTGTGCTATCATTTTTTACTAATATAATTTTAATAGTGTTTCTCAAACTTCAGTAATCATCAGAATCAATGGAGGGTTCCTTAAAACAAAGATTGCTAGGCCTAACCCCCTAGTTACTCATTCAGTAGGTCTTAGGTGAAGCCCAAGAATTCACATTTCTAACAAATTCCCAGATGGTGCTGCTACTGGTGGGCTTTTAAGAACAGGGTTAAAAATTTAATATACTATGGTAGGTTAGGCAGAGAGGTATTTGGCTAACCAGTGGTTCTTCTATTTTCCCTCCTACTATACCAGGTAAGTCTAGAATTAGGGCCAGCCCTGTAGCCTTGCACTTATATTTAATGTAAAAACAGAAAATATATATATTTACCAGCTTGGTTTGTATAGCACACAAACAAGCCATATAAAATAAATATCCTTCCTAAAAACAAAAATAATCTTACCTGAATTGAATTACAATATTTGTTTGTTGCTTTACCTAGGCTACCCAGAATATTAAAAGATCTCAATATAGTGCAAATTTTATCTCAAATTCCTTCCTAAAAGAATAGTTAGGTGTCTTCTGTCCTTCCTCATATATTCCTGCACATAAACATAACCATGCTTAATATGTAACTTCTCATTTTCAAAATTAGAGTTATACTATCAATCAGATTACCTAATGTAAGGTCAATGAGCCTAGACTGTCTCTTTTATATTTATATATGTATGGTTAATATATATATTTATATATGATATATATATTTAAATTTGGCATATAATTGTCAACCATCTAATAAAGATATTAAAATATCTAGAAATTTTCCAAATTGCCTAAATTTTCCACCATTCATTTTATTGCACTTTATTCATATTCAAAAAATGATATTAATATTAACTCTTGAACAAATACATATATCTTTTTAAGCAATCAACTTATTCTCTTAATCATTTATTAACTACCTATTCCTACTAGTAAATATCATAAGGCTTCTGGGCAGAAGATAAAATAATATTTTTGAAATAATAGTGTTATATTTTGGTATGACAAGTTAGACAACTGTCTCACTCATAAGTAAAACATGATGTAAGTTTGGTTAACAGATTAGGTATGTTTGAGGGTAGCATAAATTTTGATTAAATAACTCTAAATATTTAGAGGTACTGATATTAAATGTAGAAATAAATAAGAGAACTCTTTAAAGACTGATTTTCTGTATGGAAAGATTCTGTTATTAGCACATCTTAAGGGATACTGTGATTCAGGTATTATAAAAAGTATGAAAAGAAATTTATTCATTTTTTCTTTAATATAATCAGAGGAAAATCATGAAGAAAATAAACAATGTTTCTTTTCTTTTCTTTTCTTTTTTTAAGGAGGCACCAGGTATTAAACCCAGGACCCTCGTACATGGGAAGCAGGCATTCAACCACCTAACTACATCTCCTCCCTTACACAATGTTTTCTATGCAGGCTTTAACTGGAACATATTACTTATAGATTCCCAATTTCAATTATTCAATTTGTTTCTACCTACTCCATTTCCAAATTTCTTCCTCCTATTATTATTTCCAGGGAATTAACAATTTAGTTAAAAACCCTGCCTTCAGTAATAAAGCTATCTTTGAAAGAAAGAAAAGTGAAATGTTGATGAAGGAATCTATAAATTCTGAAAAGTTTGCATTTGCTATTATGCCATTAATTTTATAGCAATCATGTCCAAAATAAACATAATCAGTATTCCTTTTTCCATCCAACATATTCCACATTGGGGTGATATATCTGATTAACAATGACATTATTTCTGTCTTAAAACTATATATTGATGTCCACTGTGAATGTAATGCACAAATAATTTTAATAACTTGAGAATTTTAATTTTTAATGTAATACTTCAAGTTAACAAATATGTAGCAGTTTGATATTATTTATGTATTCTAAAAAGATATTGATTAGCTTTGTAAACTGGTCTGTTCCTCTGGGCATGATACACTATCATTGTGTTATCACAATCAAAGTCAGTCTACAGCTGACCTTGTGAAGAGAACAGAGCAGCTGAGCCAGAAAGAAATGAGCCCTACAGCCCTACAGCCTACAGCAGAGATCAGAAGAAGCTGGACCCACGGAGTCTTAAGAGAAGAGGAAGGCTGAACTCTTGCAAACATTGCCCGCCATCTTGCTTCAACATGTGGCAAATGACTTTGGGGAAGAAATCAACCTTGAGATGGACTCTTTAGGGCCTTGTAACTGTTAAGTTTTACCCCAAATAAACAACCTTTATAAAAACTAACAAATTTCTGGTACTTTGCATCAGCACCCCTTTTGGCTGACTAACACAACATATAAAATGTTTAAAATTTTCAATGTCAATAAACATTACCAGGGAATGGGCTCAAAGACAAATAAAATCACTATATATTTGGATGAAAATTATTTTGCTAATATTATTTGAAATAAATTAATATTTCAAGTTCCTTTATCCCACCATGAGGTACACAGAATTACTACTTAGCACATTTTGGTTACAGGTATACAGGGCAAAATTCAGGATTAGAAACCTTATACAAATAGTCTCCCATCATGGCCTTTGTATGAACTGAAAAGATATCAGTGGGATTGCAAAGACCACCTGGCAAAACAAATCCTACGTGTTTTTTGTCACAAGATAACTTTGTTGTCAGCAGTTACGTATTTCCAATCTCAGAAAAAAAAATGATGAAATTGAAGCATTCTGAGAATTACTGATAAATTAGATGTGTTTTCCAAAAATAAGGTGACTGTGTAAAAAACTAAACTTTAGTATTATTAGACATAATGGCTTGGATATTTACTGAGCTCTTACAAGAGCGAGAATTATGGTGTTATTGCAGAGATTTTATGATATGGTCCACTGTTCAACCAAGACCACCAAACACAGCATTCGTAATCCTGCTTCACACGCCAGTTTTCACAACACTGAGCATTTCCTAAGAATGTACTACTGTTCAGCTGAGATATAGTATTATGGTATCCTTCAGGCTGAACTTAAAATATCTGTAAATATAAGCAAGAGCACCATAGGGCATTATTTCTTATAAAATGAATAAATAGTAGATATTTAAAAACTTTATAGTGTTCTTCAATGTAACTCATACTACCATAACTACACACACACATAAATGATTGTGTATGTGTGATTTACATTACATTGATAATGAAAATAAAGTTGGTATTTTGGATTTTTGTTCCTTACCTGTCAAGTTCTTCAGCCCAAGTTCTTGAAGTCCAAAGTTCCCATCTTTTCTGTAGTTTAAAAATATTGCCAAGGCGTATCTATCTTCATAAAGTTTTGTCCCGCGAATAATCCGTAGGTTCTCCAGAGGCAAGTAACGAAACTGATTAAGAGCCACTAACACGTAGCCTGTGACTTCTCGAATGGACTGAAAGACACAAACAATTCCCTGTGTCAAAAAATCAAATATTGTCAGTAGATTTATATTGTCATTTAGATAAAAAAAATGAGTTGCTTAGCTCTAATTTTCAGCTTTTAATTTAATATACAGATTTCTACATCATATTCTAAATTGGCTTGATAAGACAAGAACACAAATGTTAGATTATCCTTTGAATTATGAGTTGTATTTTGGAAAAAATAGGTATGAATGTAAAGTAATATAATAGATTTTCTTTTGTGGGACATTGTTCATACCTGAGATTTGAATATAATTAAAGGAATTAAGATCTCATTCATCGACAAATTAGGCAAGAGCACATAATCATAAGTCAGACTTTGTATACAGAAAAAAAAAGGAAATTAGTAAGCTTATCACAAATAAAACAAAGCTGCATTAAGATGTGGGTCGAATTACAAATTGTTATATTTTTATAATGCTCCATTTACTCATGAATGCTGGTCCTATGCATCTCTGGCTAGCATATATCAACAACATGTATTAAAGACTGATTATCATCTCTAATTTGATTGCAGTCATATTTTAAAATTTTACTGTGTATTGTTTAAAGTTAGAGTTCAACAGTATGAGTTAATTATTTGAAGGTTTGTGAGAACATTTTAAAACAATATAATGTTAATAATAAAAGATTTTCATCTAAATTTATAATTTGTCAGTTAAATAAGCTCATAATGGCAGTTATATGAAAATATGCATGAAAATTAAAAAACAAAAATTATGCAAATCTGTTGAAATATTTAGCATTATTTTAAACCAATTTCATATTACTCTTTATCTCTTAATCTCAGAATGTCCTAGTGCTCAGTCCTTGGCCCTTTTTTTTCTCTATCTACTCTCACACCCTTGATGATATTTATCCAGTCTCAAGGTTGATGAGCCTCAAACTCCAGATTCAAAACCAAGTGGCATACTCAATGTTAGCATTTGGATGTCTAATATACATCTTAGGTACACCTATCTAAAAGTGAATTTCCATCTTCTCTTCCTCACCCCTCCAGTAACCTTCCCCATCCCAGCTGATATTAACCTAGCCTTTCTGTCATTCATGTCAATTCTCAGAATAATAAACAAAGTCCTTTTAGTGACCAGTAAAAATCTGTATCTGTGCTGTCCTATATGGTAACCACTACCATCTGTGGCTACTGAGTGTTTTTGCAATTGAAATGGAGCTAACCCTAATTGAGATGTGCTATAAATGCAAAATACACTATAGATTTAGAAGACTTATGAAGTAAGGTTTTTACTTCCCTCACATGCTGAAATAACGTTATAAATAAATTGGATTAAATAAAATATCTTATTAAAATTAATTGTATCTTGTTTCTTTTTACTTTCTTAATGTGGCTACATGAAAATTTAAAATTACATTTATGGTTCTCATCATATTTAGACAGCACTGTTAGGCAGTGCTGATCCATATGATCTGGTGGTCATCAGTCCTCTTTCTGAGCTTGCTTATTAATTCCTTCCCGTGTTCAATCTATTCCAGTTACATTGCCTCCTTGTTGTTCTACTGACATGCCCTAAGGTGTACACCATTACCTTAAGGGACTGAGCTGCTCTCCCACTTGTTATCTTCTTGACTAACTCCCTCACTGCCTTAAATTGTTTGCTCAAATTTCACTTTCTCAGTTTAAGCCAACCCTCCTTGACCTAATGAACACTCTACACCATCTACACACACAGACACACATGCACACGCACGTGCATCTTCTCCTGCCCTAAATTCTATTTTATCTTTGTACATCTTACCTCCCAACATACTATATAATTTACATATACTTTACATTTTTATTTATAGTATATGGCTCCCCTACCCAGAATATAAACTCCACAATGGCAAGCTCTTTTATTTGTTCATTCATGTGCCCCATGTGACCAGAAGAAGAGAACTGGTGTATAGTAAACAACCAGCAAATGCATGTTGAGCAGTCAAGCCTTCCTGTGGGAAGAGTATGTGGGGTCAAGATAAGGGATCACCTGGAGCCTTAAGTCGACCTTATAAACCACATTCCAACTCTCTGTGATCCCAGAATTCCCTTCTCAAATAGCCTGGAGGCCTCATCCAAGGCCTATGAGAACATCTTTCTCAGTTCTGTCTTTGGACAGCAGGCTGTGCCACCAGTGTGAATACAGGTAGAAGGAGGGATGGTCCAGGTATAGTTCCTTGAAGAAAGAGTGGATGGATCCTGGATGTGTGAGCTAGAGGGTCAGCTCACTTCTGTGAGGGCCTCTCACAATAATGGACAGAACTAGGGGAGGGGGCATGCATGTTGGGCACCATCTTAATCCATGTCATCATATTTTCTGAGGAGCCATAAAAATTCTAACTTTGCATCTGGCCATCCGAGTTGTTATAAAGATATAAGTGGGAGGAGAGAACATATTTTATTTAAGAATTAAGTTTGATTTATAGTCAATATTAAAACATCAAACATGTGGGCCTCCATTTTTAATCTTGTCCCAGGTTCCACAATTATAAGTGGTGAGCAGGCTACTACAATCACCTAGAAGAGTAGAATCTTAATGGAGAAAACACTATTGTTATCTTCATATAAGATCAGGTTAAAATCAATAGTTACTCCCTTGTAGAAATACCTGAACTAGAGGGATTGGGTGTTATAATTGAGTTTTTGTTGTCCAAAATGAATCCCTTTCATTATTCTACCCCCATCATGCTTATTTCTCTTTGATCTTACAAAATATTTTGTATAACTTAAATGTTGGCTTCACAAACCATCTTTTGTTACATAGCTTCTGAACATCATTAAATGTTAATTCTGAGAATGCCTATGTTCAATCCACTTTTAACAAAGTTACCCATAAATTGGTCCTTAGTGAATTATTTGATGATAATGATGGTGCAGGTCCTATTCCCTTTATCATGCATATCCCTTTTTCCTGCCCAGAGAAATAATGTAAATAATAGGGGAAAAGATGATGGCAAATCCTTCAACCCAAGATGCATTGCACTAACCTTTTATATCTGGAGGGGCTCATGGAATCCAAGAACTTTTGAAGAATTATGGGAAATAAGTATAAATTTCTTATATCTAAAAGCTCTAAACTGTGCCTTGATTTAGGTCTCCTAAGTTTTCCATTTGCTGGTGTTAACAGTCACATTCTTTCAAGCGCTCTTGCAACCTTTTTATGAACAAATACCTTGAAACATCATAAAAGGAAACTATACTGCAAATAGGAAGCACAATGTTTACTGATATGAGGCAAATAAAATGACAGGAAACAAATTAGTAATGGTAGAATTGCTTAACACTGAAAGAGAGCCAGTAGTATGGTTATGAGATAATATTGATGATCACTAAACTATCTGGGTAAAAAGTTAAGAGATTCCTGAAAGTGTCAATTAATTGTTTCAAGGTCTAAGAAGATCATACAATCATATCAGTTGCTAGTTCCTCTCCTCTTGGTCGTCAGAAAGAATCTAAGTAGCATGGCCTTTTTAACTGTCTTATAACTTTTTTTTTTTAACAAATCAATTTTATTGTTACATATTAATAAAGCTTAAATCCATCCAAAGAGTATAATCAGTGGTATTTCATGTAATCACATACTAAGGAATTCATCACCCCAATCATTCCCAGAACACTTTCATTATTCTAATAATAATAAACAAAAAACAAACAAGCAGACAAAATTCATTACTTCTCATTCTCTCTATGCCTCACCTGCCATACATAGCTGCAATTCTTTTTCCTTCTCTCTAGTATATTTGGATTTATATTTTGTAAAAACTGTCTTATATATGCAATATCCCCCATATTTATGTTTTACATGAGGTTTTACTATCTTATACAGTCCCATGTTACAGTTTTTAACTTTCCTTCTAGTAAAATACATGACCTTAGACTTTCCCTTTCAACCACTGTCATACCCATACGATAGCACTGCTAGTTACAACCACCACCATGATATGCCTTAACCATTTCTATTCATTTCCAAAGATTTACAAAAATTTTTTTACCAATTCTGCACAGATTAACCCTTGGCTTTCCATTCTCTACCCTCATTATATTTTCTGGTGACATATATTCTAATTATTAACGCCATGACTTTACACAATATATTTAATTCATAATAGCACAATCATACAGTATCTGTCCCCCTGTGTCTCACTTGCTTCACTCAACATAATGTCCTCCAGGTTCATCCATATTGTCATATGCTTCACGACTTCATTTCTTCTTGCCACTGCATAATAGTCCATTGTGTGTATACACCACAATTTGTTTACCCTTTCATCAGCTGATGAACACCTGGGTTGTTTCCAACTTCTGGCAATTGTCAGCAATGCCTCTATGAACATCGTTGTGCAGATGTCTGTTCGTATTTCTGCTCTCAGTTCTTCTAGGTATATACCTAGTAGTAGTACTTCCGGGACACATGGCAAGTCTACATTCAACTTCCTCAGGAACTGCCAAACAGTCCTCCACAGTGGCTAAACCAGTCTACACTCCCACCAACAGTGAATAAACATTTTTATCTCTTCACATCCTCTTGAACAATTAGTTTTCCGACTTTTTAATAGCGGCCAGTCTAATAAGTATGAAATGATATCTCATTGTAGTTTTGATTTGCTTTTCCCTAATTGCTAGTGATGTTGAACATTTTTTCATGTATTTCTTTGCCATTTGTGTTTCTTCTTTAGACAGTGGTCTTTTCAAGTCTTTTGCCCATTTTTTAATGGGGTAGTTTGTCTTTTTATTGTTGAATTGTATGATCTCTTTATATATCATGGATATTAAGCCTTTATCAGATATGTGATTGCCAAATATTTTCTCCCACTGAGTTGGCTGCCTTTTCACCCTTTTGACAAAAGTCCTTTCAGGTGCAAAAGGGTTGAATTTTGAGGAGGTCCCATTTATCCATTTTTTCTTTTGTTGCTTGTGCTTTGGGCCTAAAGTTTAAGAAACTACCACTTACCACAATATCTTGAAGATGTTTTCCTCCATTTTCTTCTAGGAGTTTTATGGCTGCTGTTTTTATATTTAAATCCTTGATGCATTTTGAGTTAATTTTTGTATAAGGTGTGAGATAGGGATCTTCTTTCTTTCTTTTGGATATGGCTATCCAGTTCTCCCAGCACCATTTGTTGAATAGACTGTTCAGCTGTGTGGGCTTAACATCCTTGTCAAAACTCGCTTGACTTAGAAGTGAGGGTCAATTTCTGAGTTCTCGATTTGCTTACATTGGTCAACCTGTCTGTCCTTATGCTGTTTTTTGTTGTTTTTTTTTTTACCACTGTAGCCAAGTAATATGCTTTAAAGTCAGGAAGTGAGAGTCTTCAAACTTTATTCTTCTTTTTTAAGACATTTTTTGCTATTCAGGGCCCCTTACCCCTCCCTCCAAATACATTTATTTATTGGCTTTTTGATTTCTGCAAAAAATGCTATTGGGATTTTTATTGTGATTACGTTGAATCTGTAAATCAGTTTGGGTAGAACTGACATCCTAACAATATTTAATCTTCCAATCCATGAACACAGAATGTCCTCCCATTTATTTAAGTCTTCTTCAGTTTCTTTTAGTAATGTTTTGTAGTTTTATGAATATAGGTCCTTTATGTAAACAATCTTTAAACATATGGACTTATCTATGGGATAGTGTAATGGTAAGGAATCTGGAATGTCAGGTAACCCTGGGCTCAAAAGCTACCCTTTACACATACTTTGTGGTTTTGATCAAGTTGTTTAGCCTCATTGATCCTCTGTTTCATCTTTTAAAACTAGATAACAATACCTCTCTTGTATGAGTGTTGTAACGATTTGAAGATATAACATTTTTAAAAGTCTAGCAAATGATAAGTATTCAAGAAACTTTAGCTATTACAATTATTACTATCTCTGATAATAACCAAGGCAGGTAAATCTCTTTGGAAAGTCTAAAATTAAAATGAAAATTAAATGAAAATAATAATGCCATTACATAAAGAACACTGACTTTAATTTCTTTGCTATTTAACTTTTAGGGTGTTATATTGCCTCTCAAACTTAAAGTTTATTCCTAAATGACAGAATTGGTTCCCTTTTTTTTTTTCTGTGTATAGTATAGCCTTTAATACAGATTCTGGCACTGAACAGACATTTAGTAATGGCTGTTGAAAGGAGTGGAATTGAAAAGGGGAAAGCAGTGCTTAGAGTATTTTTAGATGTTTTCCACAGAAAATGACTTTATCAACTTTCTGTAAATAAAAGACATTGTTTGAACAAAAGAATTATGATTTGTGCCCAAGGACAAGAGTAGTAAATAGAAATCATCCGAATACCCCAACAAAGAGAAAATCCTGACTCTGGTTCTGGTTCAGGAACAGTTCAATCCCTGAAACTGAAGAGTAAATACCTACCTACAGACATGCTTTTTCCCTTGTGATGTAAGCTTCTGCTCACTAAAATTGATTATGTATGTGTCTATAGCTGCTTTACTTCAGAAATGAATACAACCGAAGATCATTTAAGCCTTAAATGCTTCAAAATTCTTCAAACCTGAGGGACAATTTGTTCTACTTTCACATTTGATGATAGAAATCAAAAGAAATGGAAGAATGAAAGGAATCAGACCAACTTTCCATATCATAGTGGCAATAAACCTAAAAATAAAACCCATGCTTTTTCCTAAAG
>PVKH010028864.1:0-12748 GCA_004027955.1 Chaetophractus vellerosus | reverse complement strand
CTACATTACTTCAGAATCAAAACATACACAGAGAAAAAGCTGACTAACCATATTATATCATTTCCTTCCTGAGTAATATTGGGAAAATTATTTAATGCCTATGAACTTACTCTTTTGAAAAATGTGTATAAATAATAGGACTTAACTTATAGAAATATCATGAATATTAAAATGATTAATAAATTTAAAGGATTTAAAGTGGTGTGTGGGGAGTGATATCACCAACAAAGCAGTGTGAGAACATCCCAGAAATCTTTCCTCCCACAGGATTTTCAAACAAGCAAAACCTGATAGAACCATCTTTCTCAGAGCTCTAGAAAACAGTTGTAGAGTTACAGTAACTAAGAAAGTGCAAAATCAAGAAAAAGGCAACTTAAAAACAGTAGGTGTGACAGTTTGAAGTCAGGTGTACCCCACAAAATCATGTCTTTAGAGCCAATCCATTCCTGTGGTTGTGAATCTATTGTAGGTGGGGCCTTTTGTTTAGATTAATTCGGTTAAGGGACTTGTGATTAGATTTCCTCCGTAGGATGTGACCCAGGGTGAGTCTTAATCTTCTTACTGGAGTCCTTTATAAATATAATGAATAGAGAGACAAAAGCAGAAAAAATGCCACATGAAAAGAGAGAAACCCATAGAAGCTGAGAGAAGAAGTCTTGGAAACCAGGAAGGTGAAAGGGATGAGACCCAGAAGAGAAGGAAGACACCGCCATGTGCCTTCTTATATGACAGAGGAATCCAGAATCATCAGCAGCTGGTCTTTGGGGAGAGACTGTTGTCTGATGCCTTGATTTGCACATTTTCATGGCCTTGGAATAGTAAGTTTTTAAGTTAATAAATCCCCATTGTAAAGGCCAACCCATTTCTGGTATATCGCTTTGAGCAGTTTTTAGCAAACTAAAACAGTAGGAAAACCTTGTGGTGTCTTTACTGGTCCTTCCCCCACACCCTCCCAATCTTGGTGCAGAGCTAGCCCATACTCCCAGTGTATGTTCCTGGTCCTGCCATTGTAGGGGGCAGAGTAACCCTATGTGCATATTGGGGTACATATATGACTGTATCAATCTGTCTGGTGGTAGGCTAAGGACTGAAGCAGAACACTTGTTTCTCATTCACAGTCCAAGAACTTGCTCTACATGTGGAAGCAGTTTGAGAGCAGCTGAAGCAGCGTAGGAAAACAATCAAATTGCAGCTATCCAGGGCAAAAGATTACTGGCTCTAAGACAAGCAATATAGTGCCTGGGACCGGGAGGAAATGTTACTTCCTAGGGAAAGAGGGACATTTGGATATTTGTAAATGGGGATTTCTGAAGGCCATCTGCTTATGCCCAGGTCAAGAGGCATGTTAAAAAAAGGATGCAGGGTACTGTATATTATGCCTTGGGTTGTATTGTTTGAGTGACTAAAATCTGAGGGAGAGCACTTGCATAGGCCAATCTGCAAAGACTGAGCAAAATTTTTTCCTTTCTATCTTTGCAGCTGGCTCTGCCAAGGAAATCTCTGTCATAACACAAGTTGGATACAAGCTTAAGAAGAAGACACCAGAGTGGCTAAATTCCAGTGTTAACATGTGCAATATTAAAATGTCCAGTGTGAAACAAAAGATTATGAGGAATACAAAGAAATAGGAAATGATAGCCCCTTCAAAGGAGCAAGATAAGGCAACAGAAAAAAATCAACAAGGAACAGAGATATTGGAATTCCAAAGACTTTTTAAAAAATTGTCCTAAGTATGCTCAAAAAAAACTAAAGTATAACATAGACAAAGAACTAAAGGGAATCAGGAAAACAACATATGAAGAAAATTAGAATTTCAACAAAGTGATAGAACTCATAAAAGGAACCAAATAGAGTTCAAGACCATGATAACTGAAATAAAAAATTCCCTAAATGGGTTAAAGAGCAGATTTGAACTGGCAGAAGAAAGCATTGGTGAAATTGAAGAGAATATAATTGAAATTATTCAGTTTGAAGACAGAAAGAAAAAAGAATAAAGAAAAGTCAACAGAGTCGAAAAGACCTTTGGGGCACTATCAAGCAAACCAATATAGTTGCTATACTATTCACAGAAAGAGAAGAACGAAAGAAAGGTGTATAAAGAATATTTAAAGAAATAATGGCTAAAACCTTCCAAAGTTGAAAGAAAAACATGAACATACACATCTGGAGGCACACAAATAATATAAAAATAGTAAAATGGCAAAAGTAAATCATGCATTCTCAGTAGTTACCTTTAAAAAAATGGTTTAAACTGTCCACTCAAAAGGCAGAGATTTGCAGAAAGAATAAAAAAGCATGACCCAATTATATGATGTTTACAAAAGATCCCTTTAAATTAAAAAACACAAGTAAGTTGCACATTTAAAAAATGGGAAAAAAATTTTTGTCAATAGTAAACAAAAGAAAACTGGGATGGCTATACTAAAATAAGATAAAATAGACTTTAAGTAAAAAACTATTAGAGGTATGCTGGTTTCAATCTTTTATGGAACCCAGAATCATTTTCTTAAAATGAACCCATTCCTGTACATCTAAACCTATTGTGAGTGAGAACTCTTGATTGGATCACTTCTGTTGGAGGCCTCTGATTGGACTACTTCAGTGAGGCATGACCCATGGTGGGTCTTGGTACTCTAGCTGGGGTCCTTTATAAATGAAGGACTGAAAGCAGAGATAAAGACAGAAAGAAGCTGCTGAGAGTCTCAAAGAGATGGGGCCCAGAGGAGAGGGGAGAGAAGAGCCATATGCCTGATTGCCCACAGCTGAGCTCAGGGAGAAACTGAGCCTGGAGTAGAGACCCAGACTGGAGAGCTACAACTGCATCTTGCCATGTGGAAGGGGCCCAGGATCACCTGGAGCCAACCTTCAGTGAGATAGTATCTCTGATGATTCCTCAATTTGGACATTTTCATAGCCTCAGAACTGTAAGCTTTTAATCTAATACATTCCCATTTTAAAAGCCAACCCATTTCTGGTATATTGATCCCAACAGCTTTTAGCAAACTAAGACAAAAACAAAAAAGGACAACATATATTTATTAAACAGTCAATTAATCAAGGAGATATAAAAATTATATCCATACATACACCTAACAAGAGAGCCCAGTATTTATGAAACAACCTTTGACAGGCTGGAAGGGAAAAAAGGATGCCTCTTCATGAATAGCAAAAGACTTCAATACACTATTGTCAATAATGGGTAAAACGTGGACAGAAGATTAATGAGGAAATAGAGGACGGGAACAATACTATAGACCAACTAGACCTAAAGACATATATAAAACACTTCATCTAACAACAGCAGATTACTCATGCTTCTCAAGTATACATGGATCATTTTCTAGGATAGACCACGTTAGGTCACAAAACAAGTCTCAATAATTAAAAGACTGAGACCATACAAACTATTTTCTCTGACCCACAATGGAAGGGGAAGCAAGAAATCAATAACAGAAATAAAACTAGAAAATTCACAATTAAGTGGAAATTAAACTATATATATAAACTTTTTTTTTACCTTCAAAAAATAAAGTACACAGAAGGCAGCTTGACAAATTATGGAAGCATTACTCTAAAAATATACTTTAAAAAAGCATTACCGGGAAGCGGATGTGGCTCAATCGATTAGGCTTCTGTCTACCGTATAGGAGGTCCAGGGTTCGCTTCCCGGGGCCTCCTGTGAAAAGTAAGCTGGACTGTGCAATGAGCTGGCCCAAGCAAAGAGCTGGGCCATGCAGAGTGCTGGCCCGCATGGAGTGCTTGCCCACACAGGAGTGCTGGCCCGGGCAGGAGTACTGGCCCACACAGGAGTGCAGCAAGATGATGCAACAAAAAGAGACACAGAAGAGAGACAATATGAGACAGAGCAGACCAGGGAGCTGAGGTAGCACAAGAGATTGAGCACCTCTCTCCACAACAGAAGGTCCCAGGGTAGGTTCCTGGTGCTACCTAAAGAGAAGACAAGCAGACACAGAAGAACACACAGAGAGTGGACAGTGAGTGCAAAACAACAAGGGGGGGCTGGAAATAAATAAATAAATAAATCTTTTTTTTAAAAAAATGCATTACTATAGGGAAGCAGATGTGGCTCAAGCAGTTGGGTGCCCACCTACCACATGGAAGTTTTCGGGTTCAGTTCCTAGTGCCTCCTAAAGAAGATGAGCAAGACAGCAAGCTGAAGCAACAGATTGGCACGGTGAGCTGATACAAGATGATACAATGAGGAGACACAACAAGGAAACACAATGAAAGACAAAAGAGGCAGGGAGTGGGTGTTGCTCAAGCAATTGGGTGCCTCCCTCCCACATGGGAGGTCCCGGGTTCAGTGTCTGGTGCCTCCTAAAGAGAAGACGGGCAGACACAAAAAGCTAATGACAAATGGACACAGAGTGAAGATAGTGAGCGCAAACAACGGGTGTGTGAGTGTATGTGAGAAATAAATAAATAAATATTAAATTTTAAAAAAGCATTATTATACAAATATAAATTATACATATATATATCTTTTGAAGTACCGAGGCTGGGGATTGAACCCTGGACATCATATGTGGGAAGCCATCGCTGACCCACTGAGCCACAAGGGCTCCCCTGAGTTGTTCATTTCATTTGTTTGCTTGTTGTCTGCTTTTTTTGTTTTTAGGAGGCACCAGAAACCAAACCCGGGACCTCCTATGTGGGAAGCAGGCACTCAACTGCTTGAGCCACATTTGCTTCCCTAAACAATATATTTTTAACAGGCAATGGGACAAAAAAGAAATCACAAGGCAATTTAAGAAATATATGGAGAAAGATGAAAATAAAAACACAACACACCAAAACTTATGGGATGCAGCAAACGCACTGGTGAGAGGGCAATTTATAGTTCTAAATGCTATGAATAAAAAAGAAGAAAGGTCTCAAACTAGCAACTAGACCTCACACTTGAAGGAGCTAGAAAAAAAGAGCAAACTTAACCCAAAGTGAGATGAAGGAATGAAATAATAAAGATTAGAGTGCTAATAAAGGGAATAAAGAACAGAAAAGCAACCGACAGAATCACTGAAACCAAAACTCGGTTCTTTGAAAAGATCAATACAATTGACAAAACTTTAGCTAGGCTGGAAATAAAAAAGAGATAGGGTAAAAATAACAAAAATTAGCAAGGAAGGGGGGATATTATCACTGAACTATTAAAAGGATTATAAGAGAACGTGCTGAAAAATTGTACGCCAACAAATTAGATAACCTAAATGAAATAACCAACTTCCTAGAAACACACAAATTACCTAAACTGGATCAAGAAGAAATAGACTAATAGAAGGTAAGAATGAATCAGTAATGAGAAATCTCTCAACAAAACGTCCATGACCTAATAGTATCATTGTGAATTTTACTAAACATTCAAAGAAGAATTAACACCAATCCTTCTTAAACTTTTCCCGAAAAAACTGAAGCATAAGGAAGATTTCTTAATTCATTCTGTGAAGCCAGCATCAACCTATTACCAAAACCAGATAAAGGTAACACAAGAAAAAATATTACATATTACAGACCAATATCTCTCATGAATACAAATGTAAAAATCCTCAACAATATACTAGCAAAAAAATCTAATAACACTTTTAAAGGACTATATACCATGGCCAAGTGGGTATGGGTCAATATAAGAAAATCAATCGATATAGTACACCATATTAAGTGAATGAAGGAAAAAAAAAAACAACCACATTATTATCTCAATTGATGCAAAAGGCATTTGACAAAACTCAGCACACTTTTTTGATAACAGCGCTGAGAAAACTAGGAATAAAAGGGAACTTCCTCCACATGATAAAGGGCATATATGAAATAACTCACAAATAATATTATACTCAAAAGTGAAAGACTGAAAGCTTTCCCCCTAAGATCAGGAATATGACAAAGATATCTGCTTTCACCACTGCTATTCAATATTGTACAGAAAGTTCTAGCCAGAGCAATTAGGCAAGAGAAAGAAATAAAAGGCATCTACGTTGAAAGAGAAGAAATAAAACAATCTTTATTCACAGGTGACATTTTACTATATATAGAAAATCCCCCCAAATTTTCAAGAAAACCAATGATCTCAGAAAGTGGTAGGGTACAAGATCAAGGCACAAAATTCAGTGGTGTTTCTATATACCAGCAATGAACAATCTGCAAAGAAGGTCAAGAAAATGAGTCCGGGGGGTGGGGGGTTACGGATGTGGCTCAAATCATTGGGCATCTGTTTCCCATATGGAGGGACCTGAGTTTGATCCCTGGGGACTCCCGATAAAATTAAGAAAAATATAGAAGTTGCGTGGGCACGCCGTCAGGCTCTGGAGTGGGTGAGCCTCCGTGCCCTGTGAGCGGGTGAGCCCCCAGGCCCCGCCAAACCACGCAGCAAGAAATGACATAACAGGAGAGAGACGCAGAGGAGAACCAAGACGAGACGCCGAAAAACCGGGAACTGAGGTGGTGCAGGTGGCAGAGCCTCTCTCCCACATAGGAGGTTCCCAGGATTGAATTCCCATGAAGACAGGAGGAGAAGGAGGAGAGGAAAGAGCAGGAAACAATCCATATTCATGGATTGGAAGACTTCATGTTGAGTGAAATAAGCTAGGCACAAAGGGACAAATACTGTATGATTTCACTCAAATGAAATAATTACAATATGCAAACTCATAAATGCAGAAAAGAGATTATAGTTTATCAGGGGAGGGTGAGAAGGGGGAGTTAATGTTTAATGGGTGCAGAGTTTCTCCTTGAGGTGATTGATTAAGTTTGGTAATGGATGGGGGTGATGGTAGCACAACATAGTGGATGTAATTAATGCCATTGGACAGTATAGTTGAAAGTGGTTAAAATGGGAAATTTTATGTTGCATATATGTTACCACAAGAAAATATAGTGTCTGACGTATAGCCAATCCTCAATAAATGTTATTAATTATCAACATTCTCAAGGCCTGCATATTACAATGCTCTTTAATGGAGTTATTTTCTTTCCTCCCTCCCTTCCTTCCATTTTTCTCTTTCTTTCAATTAGGGTAAATTAAATGTATTTTGATTTTTTCCCAGTAATATTCCTCCATTAACCATGAACTTATTTAGGTACATTCTAAAGTTCGTGAAAGCGCCAAATAAAGAAATTACAGTCTAGTCAAGTTTCCATAGACAAGTCATAGTGCTTCAGAAAGTCATGATTTTTGCTAGGAAGTTCTGAGAGAGTTTTCTGGGTTCTTGTGTGTGGGAGGGAAGATGTGAGCTACCTACTATATTGACAAAAAGCAGGACCAATTTTGCCAGAAGTCGTCCAGAAAAACAACAAGTATAACAAAATAAATCAAAGAGGTAAGAGCAATGGGTTTTTTTTTTTAAGATTTTTTTTTTTTAATTGTGCATACCCCACTTTTTGCTTGTTCTTGCTGTGTCTGCTTGTCTCCCCCTGCTGGGGCGACCTGCCAAGTCAGCTCACCAGTGCGGTGGCCTGCCTGCTTGTGGGGGCTTGCCCTTGCTTGCGGGGGCTGGCCTTTGCCCGCGGGGCTTGCCTTTTTGCCTGCCCTCGGGAGCTTGCCTTTGCCCACTGCAGTGTGCCCCGCCCATGGTGGCATGCCCCGCCCACATTGGCTTGCCTTCTTGAGGTGGTCTGCCCGTTTGAGGAGGCCCGGGGACCGAACCTGGGGCCTCCCATGTGGTAAACCAGCACCCTACCAACTGTGCTATACAGCCAGCCCTAGCAATGGGTTTTATTTATCAATATCACCCAAGTAATCCATAATCAATACACAAACTCTTCACACTTAATATAATAAATCATTTTATTAAGAAGAATTTTACTTTTTCCCCCCTTTTTCTAGGCATGGTGAGAAATAGAGACTATATCACTTAGCAATACTACGTGAAATGAATTACCTGGGAAAATTTATATCAGGTGCAATTACATAGGTTTTTACAATAACAATTATAAATGGAAATGTATTTGTATTTCAAAAGTACGTTCAAATTTTCATACACAACTTTCTACCTATAATAAATATGTTGGGTATGTCTATAACTATCTATATATAGATATATCTTTCCACATATGCATATCTTATATGTGCAGCTGGCTATCCGTCCACATCCATAAATATATCTCAAGGACGGGTACATGATCTTGATCAATGATAGTTCCCTTTAAACACCAGGATAGGTTCAAGCACTAAGCTTAGAATTCAATCAGCCAATTCTAGCCTTTCTAAGATATTCCAAAGAATTAAATAGAATAACAGTTCTCTTTTACCTTTGAGCCACAAGTTATAAAGTTATAGACCTAAGACCAATATCAAATACAAAGACATAGACACAGAAAAAGAAAATGAGAAAAACATTTTTTAAAATGTGGGCTCAAAAGTGATGAAGAGAGAAGCAGATGTGTCTCAAGCAGTTGGGTGCCGGCCTAGCACATGGGAGATCCCAGGTTCGGTTTCCAGTGCCTCCTAAAAAGAAGACGAGCACACAATGAACAGAAACAGAGAGCAGATAGCGAGTGTAAACTATGGGGGGTGGAGCAGGAATAAATAAATCTTTTTTAAAAAGTGATGAAGAAATGGGCAGATGAAACGTTGTAGCAATAAAGAGAAAGGGAGAAGACAGGGACAGTGTTAGAAGTGTGTGCAGGCCCTAAGGACAACATTTGAGGCGCTTAATCAAATTATGTATGCAGATCTGCCCCACGGTCTTCCCAGTAACCTGCACCTATACATATCCTTTTCTCACCCAACCAAGTTTGATTGGGGTCTCTATTATTTTCAACTAAAACTGTTCTAGCATCCCTTCCTGGAGACAGTGTCAGTTAATTCTTTATCAAGCTAGCATATACAATCATGATTCATATTCTAAAATAAGCAGTCAACTTCTGACACAACAATGAATTTTGAAATAGAAATATATTTTTCAACCATGCTAGAAATGTATTTCATTGTTTTATCTAGATTTATTTTTGTATACATATATATATACACACAATGATAAATAACTAGCATGTGTATATACAAAATGACACACTCTCTCTCTCTCTTGACACACACACATGTATTATATGGTTGTAAATCTCCTTCCTATTTTAGGGAATTTTTAAAATAAATTTCTTTGTTTATGTACATCTAAGCCAGTGAACCAAAATTATGAACCAAGTTGGTGGTTTTAAATTTTCTAGTAAAGTATTATGGCAGTCTGAGATTATTTATGAATCCCCATAAAAGAGATTATGTTTGTAAACTAACCTATTCCTCTGGGTGTGATATCCTTTGAATACATTAGATTCACCTGACATGTCTTGATTAAATTATCTGTTAAGATTAGGGCTTTAAATTGACCACATAAGTAGGACATGACTAAAGACTGAGTCTCCAACCCATTGGTGGGCTGATATAAGCAGATACTCACTCAAGAAGAATATACACAGTAGAGAGAGAGAGCTCCATAGTTGCAGAGAAATGGCTCAAACAGCTACAGCGCTCAGAGAGACCAGCCCTTTGCCTGACAGATTGCAGCTGAAGATAACAGAGCAGCTGAGCAGCTGAAGAAGCCCTGACAGACAAGTCCTATGCCTGCCTACAGCTGAGATCAGAGGATGCTGGGCCCACTGAGCCTTAAGAGGAAGAAGGCCCGAGAGACCAGGCAAAGATATCCGCCATCTTGCTTCAACAGGTGGCAACTGACTTTGGTGAAAAAGCAGTCTTGAGTTGGACTCTTTAGGGCCTTGTAATTTTAAGCTTTTACCTCAGATAAATACCCTTTATAAAAGCCAACAGATCCCTGGTACTTTGCATCAGCACCCCTTTGGCTGACTAACAGTAGAACCCTCATTTAAATGTGTAAAAAAGAAACAGGTACATTTAATTTCAAAAAAAGTATGCAAATGTAACATTATTAATTAAATATTTTATATGTCTTTGAAAGTCAGTGTGTATTTGCATTTATAGTACGTCTGAATTAGAACTAGCCACGTTTCAAGTGCTCAGGGGCCTCAGGTATTTGGTGGCTACCACACTGGACAGCACAGGTCTGAAACAACATGTGGCTTAATTCTGCTTCTAATTAACAATATTGATCAATATATTTTCTTAATAGAATTAAAGTATTAAATATTTTGTGATACTTCTATCTTAATTTTTCAATTGAATGTATAGTTTAGCAGAATATCTGGACTTAACAACAGGTTCCATATTTATTAAGTCAGTTAATCTATTTAGCATCTTGTGGCACCACTGAGAAACCCTTGAACATAATTAATACGTTAAAAGTTAAAGGTCTTAAGGGGAAAACAAATAATTTCCCAATGTATATTTTTCTTTAAAAATAAAATGAGGGGGGGCCAGCTGTAGCCCAGTGGATAGGGCACCGGTACACCATGTGGGAGGCCCCGGGTTCGGTTCCTGGGGACCTCTCCGAGCGGGCAGACGGCCTGAGAATGCAAAGCCGCCGTGGGCGGGGCAGAGCCATTGTGGGCAGGGCAAAAAAGCCTCCACGGGCAGGGCGAGCTGCCTGCGAATGGATCAAAGCCGCCCGTGAATGGAGCAAAAGCCACCCGGGAACAGAAGCAGAGCCGCCCACAAGTGGGGCAAGCCGCCTGCACAGTGAGCTGACTTGGCGCGTCGCCGCAACGGGGGCAGACAAAGCAGACATAGAAGAACACACACAAAAAATGAACACACAGCAAGAGCAAGCAGAAAGGGGAGGGATATGTAACAAAAAATAAAAAAAAAATAAAATGAGAACAGTGGGCATGGTAATAGTTGTACAAGTAGAGCTGCTACTTCATGTGAACTATTAAACAACTGAAAAGGGATTAAGATGCTAAAGCTCTAATATTTAAAACTGAAATTTCCTGTTTCTGATATTCTAATTAAATCAGAAATGAAACTGGGAGTAAAGAAAAAAGAAGAACCAATGCCTTCCATAAAGTTTGGTCTGTATATATTTGAATGAAGTGTTAGTAAGAGTTATCATTTATTGAATAGTTAATGTTTGGTGGGCTCTAAGTGTTCATCATACTGTAGTTTTCATCTTCACAAGGTAGATATTATACTTCTTTTTACATATAGCAAACTGAGTCTTAGAGATATTTAAAGTACTTGTTCAAAGTCAATATCTTTTAAGAGGCATAACCAGGGTAGACTCTTAATATATTTTCTAACTTTGGAATAGTTCATTAAGTCCATGGAGAAAATACATGATGTGTTATAGAATGTATTGACTGTATATTAAAATGGAAGATTCTACTTTGGGCAAACTTGAACATAACACATGATAAAAGGAGAGTGTTTCAACCCAACCCCTGAAGGGCACAAGTTGGGGCGGCAGCAAGACCAAAGAACGCACCTGGCACTGAGTCAGACATAATCTTTATTTGGACTTATGGACAGGAGAGAGTCTCCAGTGGCTGTGATCCAGAGAATGAAGATAGAGCTCCACAAAGAGATGGGAAAATGAGGGGTGATATAAGGGGTTTCAGAACAAAGACATTCCATAGGGTATGAGAACAGAGATTTAGCTAGGATCTCGTGATGCACACATATGGGGTTTGGTGATGTTGTTGCAGGAATGAGGTTTTACTGTTCTGAGGAGATTATGGTTTACAATGCCATCTATACATTCCCTTCTGGGAGAGTTGTTAATCTTTAACTTATGTCTAGGTCATGCAGGCTGAGGGCTTAGGGTGAGGCCAGGCCCTGGGTGCCCACTTTAGAGACAATGCACTGATATTTTCCCCAAGAGTTATATTTAACCTTGTTTGAGATCATAGTAATATGTTGCCAAATATAGAATAGAAAATTAGAATACAAACACATATATCAAAATACACAGAACAATTTTCTACAGTAGATGTTTTTAATATTATCCCAACCTATAAAATATAAACATCTTCCTCCCTAATTTTAGTAACAACATATTAGCTATTTAGTTTATGTCATCAGATGGTCATTCACTTATTCACTTACTTATTCACTTTCTTACTCAACAAACATTTTTGAAGTCTATTATGTATCCCATACTCTTTGAAGTACTGGGGATATGATGGTTATCACATGATAAACTGGCACGTCTGATAGAACGTAATTTCAATTGATGAATAATATATAGTAGGATTTTGATTCCTGCCAACTTTGTGCAAAAAAAAATCACATAATCATCTTTTTTTAAAAAAATTGAAGCAACATTGTTGATGTTGCTTAAATTTTCTTCTTCATAGATATTTGCAATTTTGGAGCTGAAAACTGAAATTCTTAATGTAAAGACTATTATGAGAATAAAAGTAAAGGTGCTCTGATTACTATTCATTTAAGGATTATCCCCAAATAAAAGATATGACTATATGTTAAAAGCTAGCCTCTAAACCAAGAACATTTGGAATCTTTTCCTTTGCCACTTGAGATTGCAAAATAATACAATTACAAAATAATACAAAACAGAAAGCCATCTTTCTGTTGCAAGACAATTTGAAAGGTTAATTTGTAAGTGGTCACTGAATAGATAAAGCTTTTCTTTAAGTTCAGAAGAGTAAAGCTGCATTGTTTTGCTAAAGTATTTTTGCTAGAAAGATATTTTCATTTGGAAAGTTTTATGCATTCCTTCTCTGATGAGTTTAGATTCTCTCTCTTTTTTTAAAGCTTTATTTTTATTTATTGATTTATCCACTACCCCTTGCTGCTTGTGCTCGCTGTCTGCTTTCTGTATCTATTTGCTGCATGTTTCCTCTGTGTCTGCTTATCTCCCCTTTGTTG
>PVKH010028863.1:0-12761 GCA_004027955.1 Chaetophractus vellerosus | reverse complement strand
TTTAAAAAAAAAAAAAAGAAAAAAAAAGAAAAGGACATGATTCAGTCCTCTGGTTCCTTAAACCTGACAAGGCCAGAGACAACTAGTCAGGGATCCCAAAGCAAAGCTATTCTCAGATACATTAATGGTTGTTTTAAATCATTCTTTTTTATTTTACTGTAAAAATAGTTTCAGAAATATCAACTTGGATGTAACAAGGCTTACAGGAAAAGAGCAGATTTATTTTTCCAAGACCCAGGACTATGGCAGAGGTTGATTTCAGCTTCTAATTAATCAAAAAAGTAAACTATGTAGTTAAGAAGAAAAGGACATCAAATAGTCTGTCTAATATGCTTCCCATTTTTCAAATTTTAAGTTTCCTCCCTGTCCATTAAAGCCTTGTTAAGATTGGCTCAAACTCCCATTCTGTGGACTGAGGAAAGTCCACATTTTCCTCAAAGGTTCTCCAGCTTCCTGAGGGCCTGCAGTCTCAGGGCCACCTTTGGTTCCTCCAGGAGTGATTATCTTGATATCCACAGCATGTTGTTCTTCTGTTCACATCGATTCAGATGTGAAATTTAGCTATTTCTCCTCATTTCCTTAAAAAAGTCACTCACACAAAGTGTTATGTGTGTAGCAGACTTCGTGAGAGGCTTATGGAGATGGAGGCATTTACACCAGAGGAATGCAAATAATTTTAAATTGTAAACTATATTTAATCCATTTGAAGATGTGCAACTTTTCATATTGTGCCATCTCTGAAATAAGAGTAAGTCTTACAGTTGAAGGCACGTCATAGTTCAAAGGGCACTCTTTCTTAGTGGCACATAAAATAATGGTGCACTTTGCAATCAATGGCCTCTTAGATTAGATGTAAAAGGGAAGGCAACTTCTCTGCCCTTTAAAAGTCCTCTGGGCAATTCTGCTACTTGAGCTCAACCTCACTGCTTGATCCAGATGCCTTTGGTGTCCTGTGTCACACTTCTTCGGCCCACTTCTGATTTCCAGCTGCAACGGGCAGTTCCATGCCAGCTCATACCAACAATATTGATTCAAGTAGAATGTGTTTTCAAACTATGCAACTATTTTATAACATTATACAAATATTTTATTCACTTTGATAAGGGGATGTGGTGGTTTGAAGCTGTATGTACCCCAGAAAAACATGTTCTTAAAGTTAATCCATTCCTGTAGGTGTGGACCCTTTGTAAGTAGGACCTTTCGATGAGGCTACGTCAGTTAAGGTGTGACCCACTTTATTCAGAAGGGTGTTAATCCTATTACTAGAGCCCTGTATAAAAGAATGAAATTCAAACAGAGAGAAAGTCACAGAATCAAGGATCTGAAATCAACGAAACCCAGAAGAGAAAGAAGAAACCAGCAGATGCCATCACTTGTCTTGCCATGTGACAGAAGAGCTAAGGATCGTTGGCAGCTGGTCTTCGGAAGAAAGCATTGCCTTGATGATGCTTTGATTTGGACATTTTCTGGCCTCAAAACTGTGAGTGAAGCAATTCCCATTGCTTAACCTGACCTGTTTCATGGTATTTGCTTCGAGCAGCCTAGGAGACTAAAACGGGGAATCAATTCAATCTTGTTAAAGCTGTTCTTCCATTAAAAACATTATTTATTTTGTTCACCATTGTAACTATAGGCTCTTAAACTCTTATAACCTTTCTGAAATAAAAAAAACTCAGAAAGTTCAAACGATGCAATTTTAATATTTAGTTACTGGTTTTCTACAGTGAACATTACAGATTCATCCCCATCTTGGCCATTTTCTTTCAAAGTAAGTTTGAAAAGGTCTGCATCTTTTTTACAAGCTAGATAGTATCTTGGGTACAGTGAAGACTCAAATAGAATCTTTCTGTCATGTCCTGGAACACTTCTCATAAAGAAGATCACATCACTTCTCGTATTATTGATATTTTCAGGAGGATTGATTTCCTATAGAGAAAAAACAACATTACCTAATTTTTTAGGACATCAACAATTTGAATATGTGCAGTTAATTATGGAGTATCACACTGCACAGAATTAAGGAAGTCTTTCTTCTCCAGATTTAAGGAAAAAAAATTTCTGAATAGAGCAATACGTAATTACTAATCTCATATTCTCCCTGTCCACTCTGGCACTTCTCACATGGGCTGCATATTCAGGTCCAGGCCTCTAGTTTTACCTTAAATTATCTACCATATAGCTTCCTTCTCTCCTATCCCATCAACTGGCGTGCACATCTGCCCAAGATGAAGTAGAGTTTCAGCAAGGACCATAACTTCTTTGGGCTAATATCAATTCCTGTCTTCTCCAACCATTCACAGCTACTGACGTTGATGTCCTCCTACCCACAGGCCTAGGTTACCCCAAGGTCCTGAGCCAACTGTGTGAAAGGCAGGAAGCACCTGTACGCTCAGTTTTTTCCTTCAATGGAGCCTGGATCTCCAACTTATTATATATAGACCAGTTCTAGTTCTAGAGCTAGGACCTGGGTTCCTGTACAGCCCTGAGTTTGGATCGGTCAGCAGTCCTTGACTTTTCCTGCCAAGCACTCGAGCTCCATAGTAGTCTTGAATTTCTGTTCTGAATATCGCCTACTTGGCCAGGCTCTCTCCTGGAAGGCCAAATGCCAGTCCCTGTATCTTTCAGCTAGAGGACAGAACACCTAAAACTATAATCCTGCTGGTCTTCTAGCTGCCAATACTGCCTATACTTTTATCAGTGCACATGCCTACTTTTCAAGATAGACTAGAAAATGTGGGGATCGCCAGGGTTCTCTCATGTTAATCCTGGAAGCAGTGGACATTTTTAACTTAATTTTGACCCCATAGTAGCAAACAATGCCATGATCCTAAGGATTGATGGAGAGACCTTCATATCCAAAATAATGTTCCAGAATCCTGCTAGGATACCTGAAAGAATCTGAGGATGCCCTCAAACTTCTCACTTATGGAATTTATAGTCATAACTCTTGACCTTTGTCCTTTATCCTGAATCAATAACAGTATAAACTAGTTCCCCAACTGGAGCCTGCTTCTGCAGCTCTCTACAGCCTGCAATTCCCAAGGAAGAAGCTCTAAGATGGGGGGGCCAGTTTGGGACAGAATTCATACCAATGTATGAGTGAGAAATAATCCTTAGCCAAAACTCCAAAATTTCTAGAAATATTACAGAGGGAGATGAACCTGTTGGTTCAGACCCAGCATGGAAAGTTATAATTGAAGGTGGTGGTGGGGTAAGTAGGCTAGGTGATCCCTCTAAACAGTTGGATGTCACATTTCAGAATAAAGGTAAGGAAATTCTGGGGCAGTAGCTTTCCTTAGTTTTGGTCCTGGTCACTCACAGCCACAGTAGAGAAAGTGTACAGCAAATGGTTGTGGAAATAACCCCAATGGCTTTGGAGAACCCCCAACTCGGCAAGCCCTACCTGGTGAAACTTAGGTGTTCCAAGGGCCTAAGGGATTTTTTTTTTTAGATCCTGAGGGGTTGAATCTGAACCTGGAGAGAGTTACACTCAACCAAACATCTGTTCCTTGGGCCCTTTCCCAAGTGCATTAGCAAGTTTGAGAGACCCCTGCCAAGCCTTCTTGAAGCAAATCCCTTTGTTGTAAAAGTTCTTGCACAAAGAAAAACAGGGATTACCCTGTGTACTAGGACCTTATAGCTAGTAACAAGCAGAAAAAAGTAAGCACATAATAGTAGCCAATTGTGTCTTATTGCCTAGAACCTAGTCTGTAACACTACAAATATCCTTATTAGTGGGGAAAAAGGGAATAAGGCTGAAAAACTAAAACTGGCCCTAGCTTATTTCTCCCTTCCTTACTCCCTCCCATGCATCCATCTGTCCGTCCGTCCATCCATCCATCCATCCATCCATCCATCCAATATTTACTGAGTTTCTACCAGAAGCACATTTGCTGTGAAGCTAATGAAGCTTAAGTGTCAGAGCACCTCATTTGCAAAGGCATCTTCCAAGGCCCCTTTGTTTTCTATTCTAGATAAATCATCTAGTTTATGTCTTTGGTAATTTTATATTCTCTTCTTTTAAAAGGGCTGCCAAAATTGTGTACATTTCAGACATCCAAAAACCTGAATTTGCCCCAATTTCTACTATGTGCCAAGCATTATTTCCATCTTCTTAACACTCTCTCCAGTCTCTCCAAAAAGAATCCACTTGTAGGCCAGGCTTTTCTCAGTTTCTGAATATGCCTCTGCAGCTGAATTAGTTTTCCTCCACTCCATTTAGCTTAGCTTGGCCATCTTCACCTTCCCTTCTGGTTCTGTTGCTCAGTAACAACATGCTTAACCCTCTCCTGCCATTATGATAATTTAGCTTCCTGCCTGTCAGGTCATACGGTGGGGACTCCACTGCCACCTGGAGTGGCACTTTGGTTGAAAGGGGATGGCTAAGGGACTTTTCTGGAGACTGTATTTATTGCGTCCACACTGTTCTTGGTTGGATCATATTTTAGAATGGTTTTTTTTTCTTCTCAAGTTGACCCTTGGCAACTCCACTGAGCTCATACCCTAACTTTCCTTCAGTAGGAACTGGGTGATTGTGACAGCAGTTCCTTATTGGCAAATCCCCATTCAGAAAGTCTTTACAACATGGATTCTCCTTTAAAGCAGCTACCAGTGTCAATTTGTGAGCTTCCCCAGGGTGCTTTCATTGGGAGGAAAGTTCTCCAGATCGGTCTATAGCCACGGTTAATGGTTATTGATCTAATAATGAAGGGAAAAAGCAGGATTACCTAGATTAACATTAAAAATGACACACATCAACTGAAAGCTGATGAATTTGGCTTAGGCTAAGGAGCAGGAATAAAACAATTAGGAGTTAAAATATTATCATCACATTAACAAAGCGGATGATTAATAGGACAATGAACGTGATTCTATGTAGTAGGAATTATCCTAGAAACTCATATGCTATTCTTAAACAAATATGTTAATTCACATACATATTCTATATTATTTATCTGTAGATTGATTCATTCAGAAGAGCCAGGTTATGAAACAAGTGTTCTGCCCCTTCCTCCCTGTGACAGACTGAGGAAAGCCATAATGTTACCACAATAAGTAAAGGAGTTTGACAAATTTTAGTAACTATCCATTTTAATGGCTCTCTGCCTCTTGCTATTTTTGTTCTAGAAAAAAGGTCGGACTGAGGATATATGGGTTTTCTCATTTCATCCATAAATAAGACTAAAAACAAATTGAGGCTCAGTCTTACCTTAAAGGAAAGAATTTTGTTCTCACAGGAAAGAGTTGAAATTCTTTTCTTGCACTTCACAGAGAGGGTTACTGCCAGACCTCTAGTTTGGCTGTCTTTATACCTATATATTATAAACATGGTCTGTGGTGCATTACCTGGAATAAACATTAATAAAGCAGAACATTAGAACAAATGTTGCACAAAATATATGTGGAAATTAACCAAGGTTAATTTATACGTTCCCAAACCTGTGCTCTGTGATTTGGCCAGTCAGCAGACAGAGAACATGCACAGCTGGCCAGACATTCTTTAAAACACGTTTAAGTGTGCATTATAGCACACACACAGCAGCTTTTTACTATTCTGAAGTCTGAATGATTGTTTTTAATTTTTAAATGCTAAAAAGAGCATTAAAAATCCATCTGTTAAGGTAAAAGTTCAGTACTTTTCAAGAACGCACATTCCAACTGCTTCAACTCTGCCTAAAATTCTGGTATTTGGAATTCATACCTTGGAAGGCACAGTAAACTTATTAATTTTCTAAGACACTTAAAGGTTCTGGTGGAAGACAGACTCATTTGAAATATTTATGTGTTCACTTTTAATTGTAAAAATGCTATCAGTATATTCAGCTAAAACCGGTAGGAATTAAGGCTCCAACTCTACAGAGCGCTTACACAGTTAACAAAGTACAACAAAGGACTTGGCGATACAAATGTAGGCTGGGGGTGACATGACCCCTAACAATATCTTTACTGTATCCAATTTTCCACCCCAACTAAAAATAATTTCCTAATCTCAAGATTTTTTCATCTATGATTGGGTCAAGTCTAGAAAAATGTAGACAGTACAATGGAATGGGAAGAAATAGCTAATCATTTCTATGTCTGCAAATATAAGAAAAATACCTCTACAGTCAGAATCAGGCATATCCTCAAACACAAGTTTGTTTCCTTGGTCAATGAAGAGAACTTGGTTATTCAAATTTCGTATGATTGAGAGCGTAGGTTCAAGCCTGCCAAAGTGATCTGATTCCAGGTTTTCTACAATACATGTTAAAGCTCATTAAAATTTTTTTTCTAAATCTACAAATAGGCATACTATATGCTTCAGTTCTGACTAACTCTTAATTACACTCCTCTGTAACAGAAGCATTAAAGATAAAATTGCTTATTTTTTTTGTTTTTTAAAAACAATTTTTTATTTTTAAAGAAGCTTTAGATTACATAAATGTTACATCAAAAATATAGGGGATTCCTATAGACCCCATCCTGTCCTCCCACTTTCCCCAATTAACATCTTTCATTAGTGTGGTATATTGTTACAATTGATGAACACATATTGAAGCGTTGCTGCTAACCATGGTCTATAGTTTACATTATGGTTTACACTTTGTACCGCACAATTTTACAGGTTTTGACAAAATGTATAATGGCCTGTATTCCTCACTGCAATGTCATGCAGGACAATTCCAATGTCCCCAAAGTGCCCCATATTTCCCCTATTTTCCCCTCTCTCTCCCCTGAGAACCCTGGTGGCCACTGTCTTTATAGCAGTTTTGTTTGTTTGTTTGTTTTCAAAGATTTATTTTATTTATTTCTCCCCACCCCCTCATTGTTTGCCCTTGCTGTGTCTGTTTGTTAGGTGCTCATCTTTTTTAAAGGAGGCACCGGGAACCGAACCCAGGACCTTTCATGTGGGAGGGAGGCGCCTATTTGCTTGGGCCACCTTTGCTCCCTGCTTTGTTGTGTCTCTCATTGTATTTTTCCTCCTTGTGTCTCTTTGTTGTGTCATCTTGTTGCGTCAGCTCTCTGCGCCAGACTGTCGTGTCAGCTGGCTGTCTTGCTCCTCACCTTTAGGAGGCACCAGGAACTGGACCCGGGACCTCCCATGTGGTAGGCATGAGTTCAATCACTTGAGCCACATCCACTTCCCAGCAATTGTTTTTTTTAACTCAAGACTTCTTTTGTTCGGCGCTCTCTTCCACAGGGCATAGCTACAACCTCAAACCTTCTTCACTCTCTTCAGGTCTTCTACACCATCACCTGTTTTCACTTTCAGCACATGACTCCCTGCTTACAAAGTAACTATAGCATCGTCAGATATTTCCTCTATCCTTCTTGTCCCAAAGGAAAATGTGGAAAAGATACCCTATCTGGTGTCTAAAGCTAACTTCATCTGTCTGCATGTACCCTCTACTGAGACCTTGAGTTACAAATCATCCTCTCTCTACTATCAACCCAGGAATTTTACTTCCTGGCCGCTATCCTAAAGAAACAATCAGACAAATATATATAAATATTTCTGTACAAGACTGCTTATGAGACCACTGTTAATAACAACAAACTGGAAACAACGTAAATGTCCATTAATTGGGGATTGACTAAATAAATTTTGATATTCTCTTACTATGGAATACTATGGGGCCACTAAAAATTTAATATAATTGTAATTATTAATCATGGAAAGATACCCATATATTTCACTAACTAAAAAAAAGAAGCTTAGGTATAGTATTATTCATTTTAACAAAAATATAAACCTATAGATTGAAAGAAGTATGGAAACATTATACCAAAATGATGCAATGGTTATTTCTGGGTGAATTTTATGTTTTCAATTTTCATGTTATCATCTTTCTTCATTGCCTGAATTATTTAAAATAAACACTTTTTTCATAATCAGAAAAGCATAAAGTTCTTTCCGTTTTGAGATTTAAAAGTCCTCCATCAACCCTACCCTACTCCATAGCTACAGCCTTGTTTCTCTCCTCTAATAGCCAACGTTCCAGCAAGAATTGTCTGTATCATTTCCTTACCGTCCATTCACTCTTCCACTTATTACAAACTGCCTCTGCTTCCATTTCCCCAACTAACTGCTTTTACCAAGATCATCAAAGTCATTGTTGCTAAATCTAATAGATGCTCTCTGGCCCTTGATTTTCAAGGCTGCAAAATTCAACACAACGCCCATTAGCCCCACCTTGAAACACTCTCCTGGGATTCTATGGCATAACACTCCCTTGGTGTTTCTTCTTCCTCTTTGGTTAGTTTGCTTTATCTTAACTTCTCTTTCTATTTGCATCCGTTAAATGTGGTTATTCCTCAAAGGTTAGTCCTTGGCTTTTACTTTTTCACTCTACACTGAATCCTTGGATAATCCTTGGGTTACCTTTTTTCCCCCTATAGTTTCAGATGCTATTTCTATGCATAAGCCTGCTGCAGTTTTATCTGCAGCCCAAATCTTTGTCCTGAGCTCAGAACCCTATGTCCAGCAGTCTACTGGACATCTCCACTAGGATGCCCACAGACACCTCAAGATTCAAAACTAAATTCATCATCTATCTTCCTCTTTACTCTGCATACCAAACCTGCTCTTTCTTCTGTGTTTCCTATTCCACTGAATGTACACATCACTTAAGTGAAAAACTTAGGCATTATCCTTTCTGTCTTCTCCATTCCCCTCACATCCAACCCCAAACCGTTTCCTATTGATTCTTCCAAATATTTCTAAAATCCATTCATAAATCTTTGTCCCCACTGTGTATACTTTAATCCACATCATCATCATTTCCTATAGGGAATACAACAATAATATATTCCCCCTGCCCTTTTTTGGCGCCCTCTTGTCAATTCTTTATACTGATGCTAGAAAGATACTTTAAAAATAAAAATATGATCATATTATCTCTGAATTTTAATGAGGCACATGATTACCCAGAATAAAGACTGTATTTCTCAGACTTCCTTGCAGTTAGGTGTGGCCATGTGACTAAATCCTAGTCAATGGAGATGAATGGCATTGATGTGTAAAATTTCAGGTAAAGCCTTTAAAAGGAATGGGCCGGTCTTCCCCTTATCTCTACTCCTTTCTTGTTAAATGGGACATGAACCCAGGGAGTGTGGGATTTTTCAACTATATGAATGAGTTCAAATACCTAGGGGGATGATGGAGGAACAAGTCAGAAAAAGCCTGAGATTCCCAACATTGTCCAGCTGCCTACCAGCCATACCAGTCCTCACCTGCCTACTTGGAGTTTTATTTGAGGCAATGATAAGAGAAAACTTTTCTATCTTATCTTATTCAGCCACTATATTTTTGAATCTCTTTGTTACAGCAAACGAATCAATATCCTAGCTAATACATTGGGCTTAAAATTCTTAAATTGCTCCTCATTAGTGCCAAGATAAGATCCAAATTCCACAGCTTGGGATAAAAAAAACCTTTATGATCTGTAGTCTGTTTAGCACTCCAATTTCTTTCATCATTCTTCTCCTTCTACTCTATGCTTAAGCCATTCTGAATTACCCTAATTCCTTACATATGCCATGATTTCTTTCAGATCTTGGCTTTTGCATGTGGTCTTCTCTTTATCCAGAATGCCTTCTCTTGGCTAAGTCTTTTTAAGTCTTTTTCACTCTACAAGTCTTTCTTTAGAGGATACCTCTTTCAAAGTGTCTTCCCAGAACCTGCTGGAATGAATTAGGTGTCCATTTTATGTGCTCCCATAGCATTCTGTGCTATGCAACACTTACCTTACCACAGGCCAGTTACCTTTCTTATGTGCCTACATCTGCCTGTAGGAGCTGTGTTTTGCTCACCATTGTATTCCAGTTCCTGTACCAGTATTTATTGAATTAAATCAATGGAGAGTAGGACAATCTTTAAGAAACATAAAGGATTAAAATTTTTAAAAGTTCTTTTATTCTATGTCTAGACCAGTAAGGATCAACTTAAGAATGGGGAAACTGTTACTTTTAAGGAAAAGAGTGTAAGAAATTAATGAGCTTTAATAGTCAGAGGTCTGCTAAAGAACTTTGGGCTAGATTGCATCTGATCCTCCCTGAATACCAGAAGGACCAGGTGCTAGAGGACTCCATTAAGATGGATCTCCTTACTCCACCCTTCCCTACCTCTATTTCCAGAATTCACTGCCTCCTGGGCAGTATTTGACTTTAGACACAATCTTCATTCTTTAGTCCTCTTTTTCTGTGCCCTGCAGAGAATCTATGATTCCCTCCTAGGTTTAGAATTTATAGTACACAGCCAAGGTCTATTTTTTAGATTCTAAGAGTCTGTGAATTTCTTTAAGGTGTAGTAAATTATATTCTGTTAGAGGTTCTTCTTTTTATCTGTTATGGTCTCTTTCATTTCAAGGTTGTGCCATCTTCCCTCGAGGGAAGACTAGCTTCCTGCATGGAGTGGTACCATGGAGACAGCTTCTCCCTGCCAAGACGTTGATAGGGGTGTGTTTGTGGAATGCTTGCTCAAGCAGGTACTTACTTTGCAAAGAAAGAGAAATAAGTTTATACTTTACCATCGTTTTCAGCTAAGGGGGAAAAAGAGAAATAAAATATATTAAATTTTATATTTCAACTCAGAAACTCCTCTCACCCTTTTTTTTTAAACCACTCTTTACTGCCATTTCCCATTCTCTAACCCCTTCTTACCTGTGATGGTCTTTGTTAGCCTCCACGAAAAATATTATATAATCAGCCGAAAGATCCCATAAAGTGAAACTCATTAGACTTAAAGTCTTTTAAAGAAAGTTAGACATAAAACCTTAAATCTAGAGTTTTATAAATTTAAATTTGCAGCTAAAAGGCAATTTTATGAAGTGGTAGATTTTGCTCTTAAATATATTGCTTCAATAGAAAGTCTCCCAAGGACTTCCTAGGAAGTTGTTAAATGAAGCCAAATTTTTAATGGAAAAAATGCCCAGGGACGATTGATTTTAAGAATCAATTTCTAGTTGTCAAATATCTTGGCATTAAATAGTATATTTCATCACAGACATCTAAATTTAAGGTATCTCATATAATTTGCCAATTTTCTTTGGGAAATAGTGTTCCCTGAATGTACCCAGTTTTGTGGGATCTTCATGACATGCTCCTGTGTGCTGCCACCTTGTGAGTCGGCTATTGTTTGTTAACTGAGATGCCACGACATGTGCTGGACAAGGTGTTGGGACTGTGGATATGTTATGTTAATTTCTAGAGGTGCATTTTTCCCCCAGAGAAGAGTGTCATTAATATTACAATGGAATTTGGTGACAAGAAGGAATCACTTAATAGTTTACCTCACATATTTTCTAGTTGAATACATTTGTCTGAACCCTGTATATGGCCTGTTGCTTTAGACTTACCTATAAAGTAAAGTGTATTGTCAATAAATTGCATTCCCACAAAGTTGATGCAATCAGCTTCTACTGGTTCAGCAGCCATTTTATGTCTAATGAAAGCAAAGAGCCATATGTTAAGAAGCAACAATTGTTCCTTTTTCATCTTGTACTACCTTCACATTCAGATATCAGTATATCATCTGGAATGCTGATAAACACTCTGGGCACTTAATAAATAAATGCCCAGACTCTTCGGCTTATGAGCACCCATGTTCCAAAAGTTCCTTTGCAAACCACCAGATATTTGGAATTTAGAAAGCTTTTTCTCATTAAATAATATGGTAAAGGTTGGATAAGTAGCCGACTTAGGAACTGAACTATTGTTCCAGGATTCTTTGGGGAAATATAAATATAGCTGCAGCTGAGGATTCGAGAAACACACCTAATTCCCTCCTGGTTCAATCTCAGTCTTACAAACAATGGTCTAGATCTCAGTCTTACAAACAATGGTCTCGCATGGGTGAGAGGCTGCAGGTTTGTGACTTCGCTCTCAAAATGCTAAAGGTGAGGCAATGATAAAAACGGTGCTTCTGCCTGGGGCACGGGGCAGGGCAGGAGGAGAGAGAAGGGCTCTGGCATCTGGTAGTGCTCTTTCTCCTGAGCAGCAACAGCTTTTGCTCTGGAGTTTGGGTTATACTAGGTTTTTTCCCCAAACATAAGTAATACATTCTTGCTGCAAAAACTTAAACAATACAGGACTCAAATGAGTTAAAAGTTCCTCTTCTTGCTCTTCCCCTCTTCCCCCTACCCCACCCGTGGCAGTTTGAGATTATTTTATGAATCCCCCAAATGGAAAGATGTTTGTAAACTACTCTATTCCTCTGTGTGTGATACTCTTTGACTGCATTAAATTCAGCGAAGGGGCCTTTGATTAGATTACTTGATAGGATGGCTTTTGGGCAGGGGTTCTTAACAAGGGGTCCTTGAACTTGAATTGAAAAAAAAAAACAACCAACATTCTTCTTGTGGGGACATGTTGGTGCAGGTGTGATCTATTTATTAAATAATACACAGTGTAGTGTGGACGTGGTAAGGGGTCCGTGGAAGAAGCCTTGCTTCACAGCTTTTGATTGGGCTAGTCAGTAAGGCATAACTCAGGTTGGGTGTCTGCCCCCTTGCTGGGTCTGCTATAAATGGAAACATAGGGAAGGACTGACTGAGACAGACACAGGAAGAGAGAGCTCTGTCATATTTGATCCTGCCACTGACCAAAAAGAGAAGGCTCAAATAGCTGAGGACCCGGGGAGAGATGAGCCATTGGCCTGATAGCTTACACCTGAATTTTGGAAGCAAGCGGCCTAATCGAGACTGATATAGAAAGCCCTAAGAGACAAGCAGCTGAAATGGGAAAGAAAGTAAGCAGAGCGGCTGGGTATGAGAGAGGAAGCG